>JAOUZG010016644.1:4162059-4177232 GCA_026289955.1 Argiope argentata | reverse complement strand
TTTTTTGTGGATTTTAATTATAGACTGCTATTTTATACAACTAATAATTATGGTAATATTTCATTATTATTTAAAATGTTTGAAATTATTTTGTACAATTATAATTTATAGATGCGATAATACAATATTTTAAATAAATTTTTTAAAAAAAACATTTTTGTTTTATAAAACAATACTAATATTGGTTGAGTATTTTTATTGCACTATAATTTATCTTTGATTTGTTTAATAGTTATAAAATAATTTTATAGTTATCAATTTTCACTAATGCTGAGATATTTTGAGATCTAAGATATTGTACTGGAATGAAGCATTGAATTCTATCTTTGAGAATAAATTAATTTTAACATATTTTAGAACCGAATTATTAACTAATGAATGAATTTAATTATTTTTTTTATTTCATACAAGTTGTAGTACACAAGAGTATACGATGTTGTCCATTTTTGGTGCAAAATGGTTACAAGATTAGTTAAATCAAAGATTATAAACTACAAATTAACTCTATTTTTATTGAGCAAATATATAGTTTTTTTAAAGCTCCATTAAATGAAGTTGATTATTTAATTCGCATTAAAAGTTATAGAATTCATGAATGTTTATAATTACCTCTAAAAATTTGTATAATTTTTATGATAATAGAGCTAAAAATATACAGAAATTTATTAATTAAAAAGTATTAAAGAAGATTAAAATAAAATTTGCTATGCATATTTCAATGTATCATGTCAGGACATAATTTCCTGAACGGCAAAGCCCCACGTGCTTCTGCAAGTTAAATTATATTTATATTCATTTTAATTATTTCATTGAATGAGTCACTTTAGTATTGCAAACGATCCAAAACAACTTTGTCTCGCATTTATTGTTTAGAAAAATATCAAATTTCCTATTTATTTCATTTCATACAATCCCGTGCTCAAAATGACATTTTTCTGAGTTTTTTTTTTTTGATTTAGTCATTAACTTAAATCAGAGCTTTTGTAAATGTAATGGCAAGATGTTATTAAAAGCAGATTTTTGAGATGCTCGTGCAGATAATAATTTTTTTATTTTTCATCAACGGGTTTTTGTTGACGCATAAAATCTCATTCCTAAAACAACATCATGCTCTGATATGATAAAAATGTAGAGTATTTTTTGTACTTAAACATTTTTACCATAAAGCATATTAAATTATATACTATAAAGCATATTAATTAATACTTCTAAACTTTTGTTTCTGTTAAATATTTCGGAACTTTGGGAATTTTATGACATTTTATTATCTGCCCTTAGGGGATTAATTTTGTATTTTAATCAATATTGTTATATTCATATATTTCACGCTCTGCAGGTTTTGCCTTTGATTTCTTATTTTTCATAAATTAAAATTCTCACAAATCTCTTATGTAATCTTAATTGACTCTCCAATTTGTCCTGAGCATTAAGTTTCGCTCGAAAAAGAATATGATTGTAGTGAATACTGTTACAAGCATTTTCTCCCTTTCAATTTATCATTTATTTTAAAAAGAAGAAAAAAAAATTCTAATCTAAACAATGCCCTTTTTTGCTTCAATTTAATATTTGTTTACTATTTTTTTTAAAAATTTCTAATTGAGAATTTTTGGCAAAGATTAAATGCATCTTTTCATCCTTTTCTCCTCTAAAATACAAAAATCTTGCTGTTCTGAAAGCAATACGTCTTTAGAATTATTTGAAAAAATCGGATAAAATTTAGAAAATTTGTCGAATTAGCAATTTTGTCGAATAGTAGTATCCGGAATAAAAAGCAGTATCCGAATACTTTTTCCGACTGACTGTACATTTCTAATAAAGTGAATTTACGGGACGTGATTTTTCATGAAAAACTATGCTTATACTATCTAATATCAAATTGTATTTAGTTTGAGTTACAATTGTCATCTGAATTCTTAATTTTAATTAAAAAAACTATAATAATTGTTATTTCCAAAGTTGAAATAAGGCAAATAATCTTTTGAATTACATTGTATCTGTTTCCTATGAGCAATTGCAAATTATTAGATTCTTTCTTAATAAAAAAACTAATCTTAAATTGAAAAATTAAAAACTTTATTCCCTCTATATTCTAATATAATTTCACGGAATTTAATTCAGTAATTGAAATTATTACTATAATTCTTAATAGAACATTTAATAGTAAATAGAAATATTAGGAACCCTTTCCTCTTTATGTTTTAGAACGATTCAATTCGT
This sequence comes from Argiope argentata, assembly GCA_026289955.1. Taxonomy (NCBI): domain Eukaryota; kingdom Metazoa; phylum Arthropoda; class Arachnida; order Araneae; family Araneidae; genus Argiope; species Argiope argentata. The sequence continues at coordinate 4,175,015 of JAOUZG010016644.1, read as the reverse complement.
AATTTCATGATTCACTAGGAGTAGAAATAATTTAATTATATATCTTTTATTTATTTAAGATTTTATAATTTAACAGTAAATCATTTTTGTTTGAAATGTTGAAGATTCCCTTCAAAGTACGCTTTCTGTATTCGAATAACATAATTTCAGTACTTTTTCCGATTTCATCTCTTAATTTTTTCCCATTGGTTACTATAGAAACTATATTAAAAAAAACAAGGGAAGCTGTAAAATTTCCTTAAAAGTATTCAAAATAGCTTATTAAAACTAAACAGTTTCAATATTTTTTCTAAATATCGTCATTTAATAGTTTTCTATCAGCCAATCATGTACCAAATCATTATAAAAATATTGAAATGTTTTTGAATGTGATCAACAAATTCTCTCTAAAAGTATCCGAAATAACATATTCAAATTAAATAGCTTCAATATTTGTTCTAGATATCATCATTTTGGAGTTTTCTATCAACCAACCGTATACAAAATTATAATAAAAAGTACTGAAATGCTTTCGTTGGTAATCACTGAATTTTCCCTAAAAGTATCAAAAATTATCATTTCAGCGGTGTGTGTTTTTGTACTAACATTCTAACACATTCAGTGCAATTTCAACAGGCAATGAAATTCCATAAAATTATCACTTTACCGATGCCAATTTACCGTTGTCTATGCACTTTCCTTTACCTGTATTCCCCCCTCTTTTTTATATATGAATGTACTTAAATCGACAATCGATGCTACTGTACTTTTGAGTGAATGCGCTAATAAACCTTGAGAAAACTGTTTTAAGGTCAAAGCAACTGAATTACTCACTCTATTTTAAATTATATTTCAAGGCTCATTATGAAATTCCAGCAAATTAAAAACAAAACTAAAAAGAAAAAAGAATTGATATAATAATTTCAAATAATGCTGAAACTTGGATCAATCTTGGAATTAAGTAAAACACGAATCATGTAAAATTTTGGGTGAAATATATATATATATTTAACTCTTTGGATATGCTTTTTAACCCTTTATCTACTGACGGTACTTATAAATACCATTTAAATCTGGATTATATTTTCGTAATCCAGATTTAAATGGTATTCTAACGGTATTCTAAAAACGGTATTCTAAAAAACACAGAGAATTTAACCCAATTAACAAGAAGTTAATATAAGCTAAAAGTAGAAATGAAAAATATTTAATTAATAATTAAAATAATTAAAATATTCATATTGATTAAAAAATTTCTCTTGGGTTCTTTGGGATTATTCTGCAAGCAAACTTAACTACTGGTGCAAAAGTGAAGTTGGAAAATTGTTGGCAACGTAATTCAGTAGATGAAGGGTTAATGCGATATTGTTATTATTATTAATATTTTTCTTGTACATAATTTGAAAATACTATAAAATACAAATGCCTACTTTTCTGTAGTTTTGAAAACAATTTTTAAATTTTAAATACTGAAAGCTCCTAAAACGCTAGTTCGAAGGAACTATGCATTTATATCAATATGAATTAACTTCCTCTTTCAACACTTGTGATTGATTGAATTCACTAGGCTCGTACTTTATTCATTAGATACTATCACTCAGATGGTATTGAAGAAACCAAAAGGGATTCTGAGAAATCTCAAGAGATGATGGGTTTATATTTGCCAGTAGCCCTCTTCTTTTGTATATCAATCTTTTAAGAGCGCGAATTGTCGTTGCGATTTTTGAGGTGAGAGGGAATTTTTCTTATAAATAAAAGACAAACTTCGCCGGTATTACAATATTTTAAGAATTTTATATAATTTTATGTCATTGATCTTGAATTATATTATTATTTTACACATATTTATCCAATATCGTGTTCCTAAATCTAAAACTCTAAGGAAACATTTAGTATTATAAATCTAGATTTGATGAACGGTTAAATGGTATTATCTTTCACCACAAGCCGTGATGTCCTATTTGGTAGAGCGTTGGACCCGTACTCCTTAGGTCACGGGTTCGAAGCTCACTGGCCAAAAGCTTCCTCGAGTGCGTGGCGATTGGCGCTCGTTAAATCTGTCGTGGTCTCCATATCGAGAGTAATACCACTGGGGGTACTGGGTCAGAAATGATCGTTCTCTGTTCCAAGTCTAAATGACGATGTGAGATGAGTGGATGAATGTAATCCTCCCCCTAAGATAGAGTTGTGACGTGTGTGTAGCTAAGTTGTGCTTTTTGCCCTAGATGCCCTTGTAAAACAAGAGACGCATATCTCAGGCTTAAAATCTGCTGATGTATCAGCGGGGCTTGTCCATGGCGAGTGTCATAAGTAACAACAACATTTTTTAATATCTTAATTTTGAAATACTTATTTGAAAAGTATGTTAAAATGTAAACTCGCATGATAGTGGTTTTGACATCGGATTTAATTCTCTGAATTTTTAAGTAGTTCGATAAAAATGCAGAATAAAGGATTGTCATAAAAAAACTGGTAGATTTTAATTAGTTTTAACAAATTAAAAATTGGAAAAAATTCAAAATTCTGAAAACAACAACAACCCCGTCTTATTTATGTATCTTATTAAAAAAAAAAGTCTGTTCCGTGGTGCACAAGCAGGCAGAAGTACACATCCCTTTTTTTATTATTATTAAAAAAAATTAAAAAGAAAAAAGAAAAGAAAACATTTTACTTAAAAGAATGACTATTAGTAAATAAAAATGTACAAGTTCTATGAATAAGTGAAATTCTTTTCAGAATTTTAGCTTTCTTAAGCTCAAATTGTATTTTTTTCTTTTTTTGCTTAAAACAATTTAATTTTGAAAGTAATAATTCTTGTTTAAACTGCTTATCTCGTTTGAATTAATTATCTGAAATAATTCATTATTTACTTAATTGTATACAATTCACGTCTCTGTTATTGTTTTATAAAACCATCTCCAGCTTAAAGGAAAAGTTGAGATGAATAAAGGAACACTTTTATGCTCCTCAATTCCGAGTTAAAGAAATCCGAAAAAGGTAAATAATGAAAGTTATATTTTGTTATGTATAAAAATTTGAATTATTGAAGCAGTAATTTAAAAGTATAATTTTTTTATTTTCATAAAAGAACATTATCGGTTCAAATGTACAAAAATAAATTCATTATCGGTAACAAATGTACAAAAATAAATTGTTTTGAAATAAATTATTGGTGCTCATTTTGGAATTTCATTTATCGTACAGCCTTCATGTTGTCAAAGATCCATCAGAGGTTACCTAAAACAAAACAAAAAAAGTTAATTATTTTTATCTCATTTTTTTGAAAATGAAATCAGAATAATTGCATTTTAATCACTTTTTAAAAAAGTTAAAAAAATTAATAAATAATAATTTTTTAAAAAAAAATCTGTTAAACGGGTTTCCTTTTTTCAAAAAATGCTTTAAAAAAAATTGGAATTTTTTAAAAATATTTTCTGGCAGTGTGACAAGTTCAGTATTGTTATTAAAAAAGAGTTTGTGTTAATTTTACTAAAAATTCATTAAAAATATTCCGATATGGAATTTTTAAATAACAAACTTCTACGTAAAGAATAATCTTTTTCAAAGAAATTCTACTATTCTTTTTCTATTCCTCTATTTCAAAAGAGATTCTTTAAACTCTCTATTTTGTGCTGCCATCTCTTGGGAATAATTCAAACTTTTTCAGTAAAATTGAATTTTTAAAAAAATTAATTGCTGACACTTTCACAAGCTTATTGCTACGATAAGGAGCAGCTGATGAAGAAAAATCAATGTATATATATTTGATTAAATAATTCTAATTAAAAAGTATTTGGAAATGACATTATAAAGCAATTTATACAGATTCAAATAAAAGAATTAAATAAATATTGATGAAGCAAATAAAAAAAGATATTTAAATGGTAGAGGCAATTGACTATATATATATATATATATATATATATATATATATATATATATATATATATATATATATATATATATATATAATAAAAAAATTCTATTTAAAATGTAATTTACTCAAAGATGCAAATCTTGTATGATTCATAATTTTTTCATGTTCGCACCTTTTTCAAAATTTATTTTATCTTATACCTCTTCCATTTCATATTTTCGCTACTATGTGGCCATCTCTATTTTAAATAAAAACTTTCTAAATTTTGCCTGATTAGCTTAATTAATTTTTGCGAAACGTTTTACGAAAGTCATAACAACCTAAAAAATCTGTGAATTTACGAAGACAACAAATATTTATAAATTTTTTTAAAACTTATGAGCTTATTATTGTAAATAAATAATTAACTTCAGGACTTTTTAAACTCTTTGACTATATGAACCCCCTCCCCTTTTTCTTCTTCTTTTTTTACTAAAATGTTCTTTGACTCCATTTATATTTAATATATTCAAGAAGTTTTTAAAAATCACAAAGTATGCCGAGGAAAGTGTATATAATAATAAAACAGAAAGTATATATGTTTGTTAGTGATTTACAAGTTTTGTTATTGTGCCTAGATTATTGTACTTTAATATAGCTTTGTTTTAAACATTGAAACGATATTTTGAAAATGTTTATTATCTAAAAGTTAAGAGTGATCTTTCCATTCATTACTAATTCACAAATAGTACGAGAATCACCTACATAAAACTATGAACCAGAAATTTAATTGAAACTAAACATAATTAATGTTCCCTCCAAACAGCTGTTCGCCATGCGCATCAATTAGAAAAAAACATTAATTAATTTAAAAAATATAAGACAAATATATTTATTTATAAATTTGGAATGAAATATTCAAAATAAAAATGAATTGTTAAATGGCATTTTTGTATCAATATTCTGATCAATTTTGTATCAATATACGTGTCAAATGTTAAGTGTCGTTCGTATTTTTGAGACTAGAATTTTAAGAATTCCTAATATAGACTTTCCTTTTCTCTGCAACAGTTTTTTTTTCAGAATTTTTTTTGTGCATATTATTTTAAGTATTAGATACTAATAATATATCTGGGCTAACAAAAAATCTTTGGAATTTCCCATACTAAGATTAATTTTATTTTATTCATCGCCAAAGAGGATTTTATCATATATGTATGTCTTAATTTATACACAGAGATGATTTACAATCGAAATTCCGATCTGTATTTTATAGCCAGTTGAGGCATTAAAACAAGAAGCAGTGTTTTTCTTTTATGAAGATGTTGAGATATAATTTAAAGTTTTATATTTACAGAATGATCTTTTATTCTGATGTTTCATTGAACTTATTATATTCCAAACATTAAACAAAATTAAATTACACCTGCTTTATAAACCACATGTTACTTATGAAAATGAAGATTAAAAATTTTTTTTTCTTCTCCACGAGAATTTTTTCTCCAGAGTATCAAAGAGAGGAAATGACAGTTTTTTTAAAATTAAAATTTAAAAAATCGAGTTTTTAAGAATATTTGGTTAATCAAGGAAGTGTAAATTAAATAAGAAGGTTTCTTCATGCCTCAGAAACAATCTGAAAGGGGTAGAGGGCGCTAGTTTGGAAAAATTAACAAATAATATGGAATTAATTACTTTCCCAATTAGTATGTTCAAACGATATTCAGTTTTACAGTATAAATTTATAAAAACTTGAGAAGATATAGATCGAATAGCAGCTTCAATACATTTTTTTATACAAACAGTTGACAAATTACAGCAAGACATTTGTTGAGAGAATCTTTGATGAATCAAACGATATTCAAAACTGATTATCGTTTGAACATATTATTACGTGGGAAAGTAATTAATTCCATATCATTAATTCTAAAGTTATTGGACACGTGGAAAAGGGACACAAGAAAGTAATTAATTCCCTATTATAAGACGCATAGAAGAAATAATTAAAAAACTTAACATTGAAAAGCACACTGATTATTAAGTGAAATTTTCTTATTAAATCATCATTACATTGTATAAAGCGCCATGTATTGGATTCTGCGAAACGACAATACTTTGAATTAAAACATAATGAGCTATTTTGCTAATATATGACATAAAAATATCACCATTATTTTTTTACATAATTTTGTTGTATGTCCAAGGATTCTCGGATATTATTTTAGGGTCATGGCATTATATCAAAATACAACAAAGTAATTGTTCAAAAATATATTTATATGAAAATATTCATACATTAGTGAAGCCTGCAAGATTTTTCGCATTCTTCTTTGTCCTTGAAGTTGTTCCTGTTGCCCTTGCAACCACCGTACTGGAATTTTATGCATGCCTTGATGTTCTCGTCATAATAGTAACGAACATGTGAAGCTTTGCAAGGTCCTACGTCTGGTTGAAGTTTGCATTTGTCGTGGACTACAAAAAAGGAAACGTCAACAAGAAATTTTTTTAATTAATAGCTCAAATTATTTTTCAAAAAAAAAATCTTATAACAATGTCTATATAATTAATGCTAAAAGGACCTTCATAGACTATGTACTTATGTTATATCACAGCAATATTACCTATCAAAAGTTACTAGCACTTCCTTTTCGTCATAATAACATTATAAAATCCTCTAATCCTATGAATAACAAATTATATGAAAAAAATAATTGGGCTTGTATAAAGTTTAAATATCACCAATTACTCTGATGTCGGTAATTAGTTGATAGCAGTGTCATGGATTTTTTTGCGTTTGGATATCTCTATGAAATCTTTCAGACATTTCATGCTCCTTTTAATTTTAGTTTTTAGTGCCTTGTAAAACACTTCCACCGAATTCTATGAATAACAAATCATGTACGAGAAAGTAATTTGACTTGTATAAAAGAGAAAATGCTACCAATTACTCTGACGACAGTAATTAGTTGATAACAGTGTCATAGATTTTTTGCATTTGGATATCTATACGAAATCTTTCAGAGACTTAAAACTCATATTAATTTTAATTTTTAATGCCTTTTAAAAATTTGACTCATTTCCTATGAATAACAAGACATATACGAGAAAGTAATTGGACTTGTATAAAAGAGGAAATGCCACCAATTACTCTGACGACAATAATTAGTTGATAACAATATAATAGATTTTTTGCATTTCGATATCGCTACGAAATCTTTCAGACACTTAAAACTCATTTTAATTTTAATTTTTAATGCCTCGTAAAACATTTGACCCATACGAAAGTAATCGGACATATAAAAGAAAAATTGCCACCAATTACTCGGAAGACAGTAATTAGTTGATAGCAGTGTCATGGACTCTTTGCATTTGGCTGTCGTTATGAAATGTTTGCCTTGTAAAACACTTTCCCCAGAATACTATGAATGCCAAATATTATGCGAGATAGTAATTAGACTTTAGTAATGTTACCAATTACTCTGATGTCAGTGATTAGTTGAGACAATGTCATGGATTCTTTGTAATTCACAGCCACTATCAAATCTTTCAGATATTTAGTAAACATTATAATTTTAATTTTTAATGCTTTGTTAAATATTTGTATCGGCTCAGCGCTGAATTGGGTGATTTTTTATTTAAGTTTCATAAATAACAAATTATTAGGGAAAGAAATTATATTCATATTGAAGAGAAAATATCAGTGCTGATGAGTAATTAATAAATAAGTATTTTTTTTATTAAATATTAATATTTTGTATTAAAAATTGAGTATGGTGGATTGATTTGAGTTGAGTACCGTGGATGGATAACCGCATATATTCATTGTGAAGTTCGTATATGTATTTCGACATCTTTTTAACCTCAATTTTTAAGGCATTGTAAAACAACCAATGATCTTTTTTTTATTGTATTGATTATATTATCTGATTTACAAACAAACAAGTGTTTGTGTAAACATAATTTGTCAATACCATAATAAAAAAATATTGTACAAGAGCAGAAGAAAAAAAATATTATTCTAAAACAGAAGAAAAATACTATGCAAGAGCAGAAAAACAAAACAGATAGAAATTTTTTGCTCAGTGATTTTATAATGTGATTTTAATAGAGATTTCTTTGACACATGTAGTCCTAAGAAAGAAAAATTTAGATATCTTTAAAAGAATGTGATAAGCATTTTCGTTTTACTCGGAGCTTGGGGAAAATGCTGAGACTTGAAGTTTTATAGAGCGTATGGTAAAAGAAAAATAAATAAAATTAGTAATTGTATCAGAAAATAAAAGATTATTTTAGAGTGAAATTAATATGGACTTAATGGAATTATGATGAAATTTTGGCAATTAATTAAAATTTAAATTAGATTATTCATTACACACACACACATACAAATATGTAAAGAATAACAGATTCTCAAACAACAAAAGGTCACCAGTTTTCATAAACTGGATAAAAATAATTTGTAAACAGTTCTCTTAATTAGATTTATGACTTATGTTTAAAGCATTTTTATCCAATGTTACACGAATTCAGGGTTTACTATGAAAATGAGGAAGAACAATATCCGCTGTTTATAGCTGTTTTTAAAAATGTGAACCAGTATAAACCTAACTAGTTAATTAAAAATTGTAAAAAAAAAGACTCTTTAAGGATAGAATTTGCGGTAAGACTTGAAACAACAAAAAGTCATTCTGTCCATAAATTTTAGAGTAAATTGAAAATAAAAAAAATAATAATTTTATATTTTTCATATTTATTAATTTATTTAAATGTTTATAATATGAAAGAGCAAAATGTTTTTAAAATCTCAAAGCTGAAAAAAGCTCTAAATTAGAAATTGAATAGAATTATTAAAATAATTTCCTTTTCTTTTGGAGTTGTAAGTTGTCGATCGAAACCATTAACATATTATTTTCATGCATGACAAGCAATATTTACTTTAACAAATTTATTTTTTAATAATTAATCTTTAAAAAAAATTTAATTGCTTTTTTGGAAATTTTTATTTTTAATCATTTATTTTTCTTACTTTAGTGGCAAATATGATTTATAATAGTAGTTACGTTGATAGTTTTATAAAACAAACGCATTGAAAACAGCTTGAACTTTTTTTACTGAACAATAAAACAAGAATTATGTTTTTATGAATTTTATTTCTGATTTAATCTTAACTTATGATTCCTTATTTCTATTTATAATAAAAATTAATATACTGATTCACTGACACTCTACAGACAAAATTTACAGGTACCAAACTTTAAACAAACAGGCTTTAACAAATTGAAATTTGTTCAGAGATTTTTAAAATTTTTGTTTAAAATTTTAATTAAATAAAAATTTAAGATATTGTCTTATTTTATCATCTTAACTATCATCAATTAATTGAGCGCAAGAATGATTCTTACACCATCCTAACATTAAAAAAATATTAACATCACGAGTGCAAATTTTTCATCAAATTAGATGAATTGCTGACTAACTATAGAGGTAGTTATATATAAAATCTATTTTTTTAATTATACTTACATACTTACATACGAATTTTATTATACTTACAATTGAGATATCTAATTTCACAATTGGCAATTTTTAAAAAGTGATCTATTTTAAATTATGCTCCCCCAATAGAATTTTTGTTTATTGTAATGCCAAACAACACTTAAGAGAATAGTTTAAGGTTTCTAAAATAATCCGTGCTTCAAAACTATAAAATACTGAAGTTTAAAATTTTGCTTAGAGAGCTCTTATGAGAAAGTTACATAAACTATTAAATTAAACCATAATCATGGCATCTTAAAAAGCGACCCAAAGTCCATTAATCTCAACAAAACATCTGGTTTCCGAAGGTGGCTAGCTCTGAATATGATCAAACTTGGCATTAGATATACTTGGCGCCATTGTAACAAAACCGAAATTTAATTATATTTATCAATTATTTGATACTAAGTTTTTCAAAATTAAGTATCTGTCTTAAGCGTATTGTCATCTATAGCATAAATGTACACAATTTTTTAAAAATTTGAAGGAAAAAAATAAATCGAAATTCTATGACAAACTCTATTTAAAAAAAAAAAAAATGAAATAAGACCAGTTAAATAAAAACTTGTAAAAGTCTGTTTAAATTGCAAAAAGATAATTGGTGTAAACTTACCCAGTCCGGTAAACCAATCCAATGGGTTGGGAAGGTACTTAAGGGGGTTGGGAATGTAATCAAAAGGATTGGGAAGGTAATCGAGGGGATTGGGAATGTAGTGGAATGGATTCAGAAAGTCGGGAATGTAGGTAAAAGGGTTCATGAGGCGGAAAATATTAGAAACCAAATTTAGAGGATTCAAGAAGTTTACAATGCTGGGCAAGTAATTAAAAGGATTCAAAAGACCGGCAATATCAGACACACTGGGTAAATAGTCGAAAGGATTTGGAAAGTGAACATGGCGGAAAGGGTTTGGGAGATCGGGAAATAAGCTGAAGGCATTTGCCTGTAGGACGAAGCCTGCCAGGAACAGAGAGCACAACAGTTTTGCCATCTCGAATGCCTTCCTTAAACATTGGACTCGATGCCACTTTATATAGTTGCTTCTGAGATGAATTTCAGAAAAAAATTGTTTTCGATTCAGCCGAAAAAGATACTGGTTTCCTTTCGGAAAAAAAAAAGAAAAGAAAGTGCTGATGTCCTATCTGATATGTTTAGACTGTGGTTGATATAAGTTTGGGCGATAAATATCTTTTCGATTAAGCATTAGACTGAAATTCAAACCCAAAAACTTTTCGCATGTTTACATAGAAGTAAAATATGGTAAAATCAGCTGGCGGAATTTTGAACAATAATATACATATTCCATAATAGATTTTTTTATGAGTAATTGTATTTGATTTAAATAGGGTAGGTTCGATTAAGTAAGTTTAATACTTATGAAGAATGTAGAAGTTTTCGATTTAAATATTAAATAGAAAAAAAAGCCACTTGTGTTGTGCATTGAAAACAATAACTGAAATATTGATCCCATAAGAATTTCAATTTGATTTGATGCTTAATAGATATGCTGTACTTAATTGATAGCCCCGTTTTTTAAACTCTCTGTAGAGGACGGAAAATTATTTGAATAAAATATCCTCGACTCTTTTTTTATTTATTACTAAATAGTTCGCATTAAAAATTGTCTATAATCTTTAAAAAATTAGCTTTTGAAAGCATTTCCTGCTCAAAATTTGATATAGGTACTGGTAGTGATGATGTTGTGGTAAGATATCAGCGAGGGATCCACTAACATACGCCGAGGATTCACTAAACATCCGCCATGCACAAGGGTCTAATTTGTGTGTATGTTTATTTAGTTATATTAACATTCCGTTTTCAAAGCAACACTAGGGCTATATTAAGGATAGACCTCGTAATTTTGAGCCACGGTCAAATGACAAGGATGACACCTGAACTGAACACTATACTTCTACACCACAACAGGAAGAGAACGACATGAGGACCTAGAGAGCTTTCAATTTGAAGTCGTGGGTCAAACCTTGTCTTTGAAATGAGCCAAAAATGTGGAAAAGAAAGTGTCAACTGTGGTATGGTTCTTCCCCGTTATCTGACCCAGGTCTATAATTATAATATTCATTCAAAAACCATCATTGTGTGCCTTCCACCCTAATATTGTTTATTTAAACTGAATTGAACTTTACATGAGTACTTTCTATGAACGAATCATCCTGATGGTGAAATAATAAAAGGAACAAGTTTTTTATTGTGATGTTACTGTCATATAAAGTTAGAGTCATTACTTCCAAATATTTCAAGATTCAATAGAATTTAAAAAGAGTTTCAAAGACGAATCAGGTGATAAGTAGTGGCAATCATTATTATATGTTGATGATGTTAATGATGATGATGTTAAATGATGAATGATGTTAAATGCGTCGCCGTTTGTCTTTGTACCAGGAGCAAAACAATGTTTATTTATCTACATTGTTCTGGTAAAAAATAATATCTATATTTTATCGCACTATAAAAACATACCTTTCGTATACTGTTATACATATTTTGCTAATTTATTTCAGTTATTGTTAAAAGAAATTGAGAGTTTGTTCATGCTTGAGTACTGAGGTCCCACTGTTGAATTTTCGACGTATAAGCACCAAGATTATTGCAGATATAACAATAGAAATTAGAAATGATTACCTCTCAACGATTTTTTGAAACTTTAAATAGTTAGAAATTAAGTAAACTTTTAGAATGTGTTTTTCATGATAAAGCCAGAAAACGCTATCGCACCCAACTGTTTTTCAAATCACTTGAAAATGCAAAAATTTTATTATCAATGGTATTAATTTAACTAACGTGTCAATTTTTCTTGAATTTTGATTTCTTTTTAAAATTTTGTGTATTTTTTTAGCAATACATTTCATTAATGCTCTACAAAATCAAATATCTTTTTCTCATTACGTCCCACAGCATTTTTTTTCTTGAGATTTTCTCCTATTTTTGATATCTAAAAAAGAAGGATTCTGCAACTTATTTATATAATTTGCGTGGGTAATCAGAAATTGAAATTATAATCCCACAAAAAAGTAGTTCGAAACATATATTTTAGATCTTAATTTTTTATGCTATTGTCATGCAATGGGACTCGACTTCATTAAATAAATCAGTATGCGCAATAAAGAGAAAATATGTATGTGTCTATGAAAAACAGTGCGGAGTCATAATTTGGTGCTTAAAAATACTTTGTTACTTTTAATTAGGTCATGAATATCAAATTAGGTATAACAGATATTTTTCAAATTAAAAATAACTAATATTCCTTACGAATCAAATAGTCGATAATAGTTGAGCAGTTTTTAATGCAATTCATATGCCTTTTTGTAAACGTCATGACTTTCATCATTAATTTTTCATGAAATTTATACCGCTAACCCAAGCGGGAATGGTTTACCAAAAACTTTCTGTCATACTATCTAAATAATTTGCCATGTCAAAGAGCAAATGGCATTGTATTAGTGTTCAATAGTTGCGAAATAATGCTCAACTTTTGACTTTTATTTAGCATTTTTCAATTCCTACTATTAGCTCACACCTTCCTTATAAACACACACACACACACACACACACACACACACACACACACACACA
>JAOUZG010016644.1:4141390-4156561 GCA_026289955.1 Argiope argentata | reverse complement strand
ATATATTGTTATAAAAGAATTTAGTGCGTCCTTAGCTTGTGATCAATTCTTTGAATAAAAACAAGCATTAATATATTTGACTGTTGAATATGTATGTAGCTGAATATTTGGATGTGGTTTAAATTTAGTTTCTTCTACAGAAATTGTTCCAAAATTTAAATTCAGAATTCCTTTACAGATCAGTCTTTCGTTTACAATTTTTATGTTTCAGAAACTCCATAACATTAGCATATTTCATTCTGAAATTTCACAGTCTAATCTACACAGTTAAAATTTATATCTTAAAACGCTTAAATTTCAGGAGTTTTTTTTTTTTCTGAAACTTTAGATATATGTTTTCTCGATCAAATAATTTTTTTAACTGTATTTATTGTAAAAAAATAATAATAAATATTTCTGCCTAAAAGCGAGGATATATTTTAAATTTGTAATTTTAGTTTATTTCACACGTTTAATATTATTTTTTTAACAAGTATAATGAAAATTATGTGTTAAATTTAGAGCACGAATAAACTTTGATATTAATATATCTGAATTAAAACGATTGTCATTAAAATTCCAATAATGATACATTTCTACTGGCAGCAATATTAATTCATGCCTTTTCTATATTTTTTTAAAACATAAGTAAGTAGATGCCTTCTCAAACAAATTTTTATTGATATCATGATTATGATTCGTGTGAAACTTTTCAAGAATTTCATAAAAAGTAATAAATAAATCCCATTTTTTTTTAAATTACTAGCAGCACAACAATAAAAACTTTATAAAAATGAATATTTGCTTTATACATGTTCTCTCTATATTTTATTATATATTCTTTAAAAGCAAAATCAGTTACATTTATTTAAAAATAAATCATTCTGGAAGCATGTGACATGCACAAAAATAAAAAAAAAGTGAAATAAAAACATTTTTAAAAAAAAAATCAATTCCAACTAAAGTTAACGAAGAAAAAAATTATTTTTGTTACTTTTCATTAAATAATTGCAATTGTTTTTCCCATGTTTCGCTTTATAACGGAAGATGGGATATTCCTGTCAACATAGAAAACTTTATGACCACGACAAATGTAGTAACGGCCCCACATTCAGAGGGTTTACGGCTGGCACGTTCGAACTCGCAGTCCAAAGGATGCGAATCCAATGCCCTACCAATCAAGCAATCCTGGTCTAACAATTGCAATTACTATAAATAATTGATCAAAAAATTATACTAGCATTGAATTTTTAGCTCTAATGGAGGGTTCAAAGCTCTTAATTAACAATGTTTAATTTTAAATGCATTAAACATTATGAAAATAAGCAGAATCGTTTAAAAAGATCGGCCGAAAACATGTTAGGCCTAACTTCATTATAGTGAGAAAACGACAAACTGAATTCGTTACTCATTTGGCGGAGAGGAAATGAAGACTCTTTGCGAGAAAGTTATTTTTTAATTAATTAATATTTGAAAAAACTGTATTAACATCAAATGCCATCTACTACAAGTTAAAAAAAAACTACTTGAACTTGATTAGATTGATAAGAAGTATTTTATTAAGTAATGAAAATTTGACCAAGATACATATATATTTAGGGAGAATGAGCTAATAGTAGGAACTAAAACCAAATCAAAATAAACACAAAAATTTCAATGCAATTATAACTAATGTAGATAATGTATTTCTGTCTTTTTAAGAAGCACAAATACGGTTTCCATACAATTATGTTTTATTTTTTTCACAGCATATACAATCAAAAATAAATAACAGTCACCTTTGTGTGTTGAAACAACTTAAAGAGTGTCAGTAAGTAAAAAGTATTTGAAGTAGTTGTTGCATTTTGTAAATATTTGCATTTTTGCGAGTATTTTGTTCGAAAATATGTAATGCACTTATAATAATAATTAGGTTAGAATTATATAAACATAAAATGAAAGGTTTCAAGCAATTTTGAAACGAACTGTTTTTGCTATTTTTCGGTTTCAATAGTTCAAACGCAATCCTCTTGCAGGTAATCAAACTTGTGTCCCGTTGGGCATTCCTCTATCGTGAGTACGTCGTCTTCGCACTTAATATATTTCCGATCGTCTGCGGGATACAGGAATTTACCATTAGGAAATTGGCACTTGAGACCTGAAAAAAGCAATTGAACAATATTTCATACTTTAATCATTTATATGGCAATGATTATTTGGCAATTTATTTAGATTTTATATGCATCAGAAATCTATACGTAATTTATATTTTTCTTAACTTAACTATGCAATTTAGAGCACCCTATTTGTTGCTATTGTTTTTTCTAATGTCGCCGAATAAGCGTCTCTTGTTCTTTAAGAAGCATCAATTAAGGCCAAGAGTATGACTTAACTACACACTCATCACATTCTCTATCACAACCACTTTTTACAGAGGGTGGAGAGCATATTCACACATCTCACAGACAGAACAACTATCCCCGAACCAGGACTCGAACCAGGGAAACTCAGATTACGAGGAAGACGCGCTACATCTGTGCTAGGACCCCGGTGTAAACTGTTTAGTATACCATTTTATTGAGGCTCAGAATTGTTCTTATTTGTTCCAATGCTTAAAAAATACATTTATCACGTTACTGTTTTTATAAAAACTAAATGGGTGAATGGGTAATGTAAAAAATGGTAAAAAAATATATTGTTTTTACAACATTAACTATTCAGGACCCAACTTAGCGTAATTGGGGCCCAAGGCAAAACTTCTTTGCCCCACCCCCCTCTGTTTCAATATTTTAGAAATGAAAAACAGAATTTCGTTAATGAAGAAGAATATATAAATTTTATTTTTTCTTGTTCTTTTAAAGTTTATTAAAAAGAAATTTCTTCCGGCGTCCTGACGCAGGGATTGTGCGCCTTCCTTGTGATCTGGGTGTCCCGGGTTCGAGTCCCAGAGTGAGCATGGTTGTTCTGTGAGGTGTGAGAATGTGCCCCCTGTAAAATAATGTACTGTAAAGCGAATGTGATAAGTATGTGTCATCTTTATATGAGCTACAAGTCAGATTTCAGCCTTTCGGATGCTCAGAGGTCCATATCCTCAGAAGCTACTGCACCTCCCCCTTTCCATTATAAGGCGGACACGAGATCATTATTAAAATATAAAATAAATTTTCTATTGAATTTGGGGGACCCCTCTGATGTGGGGGGATAGAGTCAACTATCCCGTATGCCCCTCCCTTAGTCAGGCTCTGTTGCTATTAATCGATATTCACAATATTGTCAATATTATGGTGCTATTAGGGTCATGTGCATAACTGCTGACCTAAAACCATAGAGTAGGGGAAATTTTAAATTTATAAATTTAATTCATAACGATTTAAAAAGACTACAATAATTAAATGACGTAATAATCGAAACGAATAAAATATTTTTAAATGCAAATAGAAGTTTGAGTACTTTTTTCGATGATTAATAAAAATATTAATTGAAATTTAGATCGATTGTAACAAATATTGACTTACATACATTGTCATGAAATTGTGAGAGTCATGACATTGTCATACATTGTCATATTATTTAATAAAAAATGAGAATCACATTTTATATAACATGATTTATCACAATTATATTCAAAGCAAGAAAAACTATATCTATGTATTGTTACGAAAGTCTTCCGGTAGATGTACAGAGAAAAAGTTTAAAATGCACTGTAAAGGATATGGATGTTATATTTCACAAATTCATGAAATGTATATAACAAAAGTGTAGTGCATCCAAAGAATAGCACTTGCAGAATTCAACACACACATATATACAAAAAAAATTATAGCACCTAGGATGCAACTACAGTGAATTAAGTGCAACAACAATTCAATGAGGAAATTTATTAATTTGATTCGATTTAATTCTCCTGCAATTTTGTATCTATTTCTGTGAGAATTGACAGAATTTTCTAGACAAATCGTTAGAATTCAAATCGTAATAGAAATGTTTAGACCTAATCATAATAGACCTATATTTTTACATCAAAGTCTCCGCATTCATCGTCAGGCTCATGGGTTATATTCATGGAGCATCGTTTAAAAGTAGCCGTAGAATTTTCTTTGTTTATTTTGACTAAGATCCCAGGAAAATATTATAACACATTTGAAACAATACGACAAATCAAGAAGGACTCTTGTAAAAAAAATCAACATAACTATCAAATTAAAAAAAGATGAGAATTTTTAAAAATATCCTCATAAAATAATTTTTAATCATTGTTGTCAAAAATTTAAGTACCATAGTATGTTATAGAATGTAACATCATATCAATGAGCTTTAAACGATTTATGTATTAAAAAAATCATTTTACTATCCAAAAGCATTTTGGGTAACAAACCATTAAAATGCACTATAGCATATATTCAAGTAATTTTTTAGTACATATTTAAGTTATTTTTAAGCAATTTTTTGTAATTTCTCAAATTAATTGTTTGTAACAATTTAACATTTACATTTATTACAGTTTGACTACGTTGAATGCAACATTAGCATCTGATGCATTAATTCATTACTTTCTGAAAACTTCCTCTTCATTATTTTTCTTACTTAAATTGAATTCTATTTTACTTTGAACAAAATATTTTCCCTTCATGAATCAAGATTCTTGCATATTCTTTTCCGGCGATTGATATTTGAAACTGAAATGCAAGAAAAATAAACCATGACTTGATTATGTGCCGCCATCTATTGGCGAAAATTTCAAATGGATTTTTTTATGTGATTTCAAATAATTATTTGTAAGTTTTTCTCTCGATTTATGCAGAAAAGCTGTATAAGAAATTACTATATGAAAGTATCAAAAAAAAATTCACGTGCATTAAAGTTGATATTTTTGTATAAATAATATTTCCAATGATTTTAAATCCTTAAAATATTATTTAAATTTCATTAAAATTTTTATAAAATGCCATATGTTGTTATTCTGGAAGGTTAATGTCAATGCATTTCCTACTGAAGTAAATTTTCTAGTCTCAGGATTAGGAAGATCTTTCTAAATATCTGTTGTCAAAATTTTTTCTTTAAAATAGTTAAGTGATAGAACAAGTGCTTGCTTTCGACTTCTACGGGCATATTCATGCCTATACTCCTCATCAAGGCATGTACTATTCACAAGCATTAGAAAATGAAGGATATTTTACGAAATTAAATATCAACTAGATCTTCAGACCTAAATTATATTAAACATGCTTAGAACTCTCTTAGAAAGTCATACGAATTTTGATATATTCTTTCGAGTGTCATCTATAAGCTGCAACCAAAAGAATTGACTGACGCAGAGAGTAATCAGTAACCTTTTCTCCAATAGTTGAGACTTAGTTTATTAAATTATGACACTTACTCTGTAAAAAAGATATGACTGTGAAAGAATACGGTGTTCGATATTAAAGTTGGTTTTATGATTAGTATTACAACGAAGATTTAGGACATTCATAATAACAACATAATATACCTGCTTTACCACTAATCAAATGTATATTCTTTGCCTGTTTACATTTTTATCATTTAATTATGTATCAATACTAACTTTTATTAGAATGTACCTATTAGTGTTCTTTTTTACATTCTTATACTTGAAGCATTTAACAAAAAAATACTACAATCTGCAAAAAAAATAAATAAAATTAGAACTCGAAATTTTGACGATTTTTTAAGCTTCAACCCGATATAGTTATCGTTTGTTTAAGTATTCTTGTCTCTTCCATTTAGTTACTACTTCACCAAAAATTGAATGCAGTCGTGCAGGGTTTGAAACCGATGAGATTTTCTTTGGAAATCCCTGGATCAACGTAACTATCTTTCTTTCTTTTATCTTATTTCTTTTTCTTTTTCTTTCTTTCTTTTAACAATTTTTCCTTTTTTCTTCCCCCCCCCCTCTCTGCTTTCTCTCATCTTGTGCTCATTTAACTGGTTAGATAACTTAGCGTTATAGGCACTGGGGGCACAGGATGGCGTTATGTTATGTATGTTAGAAAGATAAATAAGACATTAATCAAGAAATACAAGCAGACAATCAAGAAATACTTAACTGATATTAGAAATATTTGTACCATTTTCTAGGATATTTAATACATTATTTAACATAAAATATTTTTACATTTTAACTGTCTTAATATTTCTGAGTAAGTGCTACAAAAAACTGCTGATGATTTCTAACTATATTTTTTATGTTTGTTTGATGCTGCATGGCATATCGTGTGAAGATTAGAATTAAATTGAAGGCTTATTTTTCCTCTTGAACGGGCAACGTAGCGCGTTTACTGCTATTAAATTATACAAAATGATTATGAAATCTTACTCCAAGTAAACTTTTACTTAATAGAGCAATACTTTTATCAATCGAAATCACTTTGGCAAATAACGATAAGAATTTTTTTTTCAAAAAAATCGTCGACTTCGACTAACCAAAAGGTGAAGACAGCACGTTCTCACCATCGCATTCATCGGTGCGTATACATTTTCCCTCAGAATTCCTCACGAATCCCTTGTTGCAGACGCATCCTGGGCGACACACGAACGGACAAGGGACGATCCAGTCCTTGTAGTTCTTGCAGTTCCTCTGACATGCAGCGCCACACAAGCTGTTATGCTCGTTTTCAGGACAATCCGCATCTTCTTTTTCTAAAGAAAAAGATACATTAAAAATAACACTGTTCCGAGCAAAGATAACTCTTGCGAGAAATTTATGATAGGTTGCAAATATAATCTACCATTTCTGGTGTGTGCGTTGTTCTGCATTTAATAAACATATTTTGTAATAAATAAAAGGGAAAAGAGGTACCGAAATGATAGGTAATATAAGATTTCAAATGTGTTAGTTTCTAGTAAGAAATATTCTTATATCAGGATTTCTTTTAGTTGCCATTTTCCAACCAAGCCAATAGGCAACTTCTGTCCAAGTATTTTCGATCTGAAGTAGAAATTTCCAAATTAATGAGATTTTAGATATAACCTATCATTTCTGGTAAGAGCAATGTTAAACATTTAATACATATATTTTTCAATAAATAAAATAGAAAAATAGCTTAAAAATGATCAATAATGTAATAAAAATTCAAGCGTGTTAGTTTCTAGTAAGAAATATTCTTCTGTCCTGATTTCTTTTACTCGCAAGATCAAATAAATGCGAGGATTCTATCATGATTTCTTTTCACCAAGCCACGCGGCAACTTCTATTCTAATGAAATATGCTCGATATGGAGTAAAAATTTTAAAATTAATGTGGTTTTAGGTATAATCTATCATTTTTGGCAAGAACAGTATTTCAGGCGAGAATAATTTTGGGAGTCAACTTCTCCCGAGTCCATTAAATTTCCGAGTTATAGGATATAATTATAAGTAATTGCTTTGTGTCTTTTACAAGTACTTTTTTCCTTTTTTGGAATTTTAGATCAAATAAATTCGAGGACTAGCTGTTCATCTATCACATTTATAGTGCCAATTTAGTAATATATTAACTTATGAAACCAAATGAAAGTACTGTTTTAAGTTATATTTGGATAATGATCATAAACTATTCGAATTAATTTATCAAGCGGTACTTACGTATTATACTGTCCAATTTTATCGCCAAATTTGAAGTCATCGTCAATTAGTTGCTAAATCGCCAATTATGGCAACCCAGTAATAATGTAATCCATTGATCTTTATAGCCAAATTTAAACCCGTCGCCTATGAGTTACTAAACCATTGGCGATTGTTGGTGAAGACGGTATAATACGTAAGTACCTATCAAGCATGTTAAAGGGCGAAATGGGTTCATTTACTGTTGCTGGTTGCTGTATCAATGTTTAATTCTACGAAATATTCCGAAAATTAATTCATGGTGGAAAGAGAGGTGTGATTGTAGTTTAACCCCCTGCTTGGCGCACTTTTCAAAAATTGCGAACTCGCCAACTATGAATGACCGACAAAAAGCTCAGGTCAGCGCTTCCGGTCAGGCAGAAAGATAATTTATGATTGCCATAATAAAAAGAACGGGGTTGCCAACATTGGCGTATTATCACCAATTTTTTGAAGAAGGAGTTTAAACTACACATTAATTGGAAGGGATAATCGTGATGACGTGTCCAAGGCTCATAAGCTTTTATATGACAAAAAAATTTGAGAAATCAGTGTCCAATAGTTGGGAATTTTATCATGGCTTATTTACATAAAGAAAATATCTTTAAAAAAACTTATATTTCTTTAGATTTTTTTAAATACAAAATAGAAAAACTGAGGGACAGGCAAACATTGATGACATATTTAGGAGTCAAAATTTGCCATAGGAAATGAAACGTAGCGGAATTGGCTCATTAATTGGAAATGTAGGGCTGGTTTTTGTACTTTCATATTTGTTTAAAATATCTAAATTATTACAATATTTATATCTCAAATTACTGATTTTTTATGATACATTCGCCATCTTATTGGATTAATCATTAACATGAAATAGTTAATATAATTTAAAATCCCAATCTATATCTATATATAGTATAAAACGAAGTTTCCTGAAAGCGTCTATATGTTTGAAAAAGAAAAATTCGTGATATACTTCACTGACTTTGAGGATATTTGTACCATTTTATAGTGCATTTATTGAGAAAGATTTTAATATATTAAAGTCGTATCAAAGTAAAAAAAAAAGAGTTTTATGATTGAGGTTTTAATTATTTTTCTATTAAGATACACGCCTGCATGAAACATCAGTATCTGGGCCTTACGTTTATATTATTAAGCAAGCTGAATTTTATAATCATATCAAATTATTCAGAGCTGATAAAGAAATGTGAAACAGTGGGTACAAAGATTTATTTGCATATTTATTTTTTAAAACAGCTTTCAAAGTGTGTATTTTTAGTGAATAGTTTTGGAAATGAACATATATTTTAACTTTTTTAACATTCTAAATATGTCGGAACAAAAAATATTCTTGATGGTCTCTAAATATATATATTTTTTATATTTGCTTGATGTTGCATGATATGTCTGTCCATGTCATACCGTGTGGAGGTTAATCTTAAGTTTAAAGTTATTTTTTCCTCTTAAATGCTAAGGGTAAGGCAGTGCAT
Source organism: Argiope argentata (assembly GCA_026289955.1). Lineage (NCBI taxonomy): Eukaryota > Metazoa > Arthropoda > Arachnida > Araneae > Araneidae > Argiope > Argiope argentata. The sequence goes on along the minus strand of JAOUZG010016644.1, from coordinate 4,147,514 downwards.
TTACTGCTAGTAAATGATATAAAATGGTAATGAAATCTTATCCCAAGTAAGCTGACACTTAATAGAGCAATACTGTTATCAATCGAATGCATTTTGGCAAATAGCAATGAAATTTTTTTTAAAAAATCGGCATCTTTGACTAACCAATAAGTGAAGACGGCACGTTTTCACTATCGCATTCCTCGGTGGGTATACATTTTCCCTCAGAATTCCTCACAAATCCCTTCTTGCAGACGCATCCTGGGCGACACACGAAAGGACAAGGGACGATCCAGTCCTTGTAGTTCTTGCAGTTCCTTTGACATGCAGCTCCACACAAGCTACTCTTCTCCTTTTCAGGACAATCCGTATCTTCTTTTTCTAAAAAAAAAAAAGATGCATTAAAAATAACACTCTTCCGAATGAAGATAATTCTCGCTAGAAATTTATGATAGATTGTAAATATAACTATCATTTACGGTGGGTGCGTTGTTCTCCATTTAATGCACATATTTTATAATAAATAAAAAGGAAAAGAGCTATCGAAATGATCGGCAATATAAGATTTCAGATGCGTTAGTTTTTAGTAAGAAATATTCTTATATCATGATTTCTTTTAATTGCTATTTCCCAAGCAAGCCAATAGGCAAATTCTATCCGAAACTTTCCATCCTGAAATGGAAATTTCAAAATTATTTATATTGCTTTAGTTGCTTCTTTATACAAAGGATTCTTGAGAGATTATGAACCAAATTCGTATAATTTATTTATTTATTTCGGACTAATGAGTCGCTTCTTGTGTTGCTAGTTTAGATTGAAAAAAAAAATCTTATAAAAACTTTTGTATTATAGTCTTAAATCTGAAATTGATAGAAAGAGGTATTCAGCCTGGAAGAAATATAAATAATAAAAATTTTGGATAATGCATATAATTATTCGACACTTCAGTTATTTAATGAGTTCGTCTGCTTCAAAAAATACGTATAAGTATATCTCTGCTACTAATTCGATGTAAATAAACTGTCTATTTGTACATAACCAGAGGTGCATCATTTATAAAAAGACATCTCACTTCCGATTAGAAAATTGGCATCGTGCCAAATAAATAAATAATGAGTTCTGATTTATGATATCTAATACTGTCTATCAATATGCTTTTTAGTTTTAAGAATTATAATACTTTCTTATTTTTTAATCTTATTTATTATTCAAAAGCTATAAAAATACACTTGATTTTCATTAGTATAATTTCTAAGGATAACTAAATCATCATCAAAGCCAACTTTAGTTTTATTTGTAAAATTTTTAAGAATGATTAAAGCATCATTAATAGACTTTTATCTACGGAATCCAAACTGCCTTGGATTGAATTTATTCTTCTGTTTTCGTTTATAAAGCAACCCTTAAAATAAATGATTTTTCTCTCAGAATTTTCCCAGGCAAGTATGACAATTTGTCGATATATAATTATATTTGGTACTTACGTATCATACTGTCTTCACCAACGATCACCAATTTTTTAGTAACTCATTGGCGACGGATTTAAATTTGGCCATAAAGATAAACGGATTACACCATTGCCGGATTGCCATTATTGGCGGTTTAGCAACTCATTGGCGATAACTTCAAATTTGGCGATAAAGTTGGACGGTATAATACGTAAGTACCCTATTTTAAAAATTACTAAACTATTTCGCTAATTTACAAATTTTTGCAATTTTATCAAAGAAGAAAATAAGAAAAAAATATTAAACATGTGAGTTATATATTTGTAAGATATTCTTACCTGATCCTACGGGCCATCCGCAAGGTACAGCTGCAATGAAGAAAAACTTATCAGTATATAACTGCAAAATTTAAAGTAAAAATCAAAGTGTTTAGGACAAATTAAATCCTCCTTTTTATGATGGCATAACCAGCTATTAGCGCTCTTTTAACCTTCCATATGACATTTAAATAAATGAAAACAATATTTCATCTAACATCTAGGTTAGAGACAGCATATTTATCCTCTATCTGACATAAGCAGGTACATTTAACTCTTAGTTGTGTTACTTTTAGCGGAATTTATATAAAAATTTTATTTGAAATACTTTTTGTTTGAAAGTCATTGCTATTGCTTTCATTAAATTGCAAAGACTGTAGAACACATAAATAGTTCACAAAAATAAGAAAACATACATAATCAATTAATTTTCTATAAGATGATCTAAAAAAGTATCTGGTAGAACTGAAATTGCTACTATTTACTTTGACTCAGAAAAGGGATTTTTTAATCCTGTTTATTTATTTGTCCAGTGACCACCAAGCTCTCCGAAATCGTAACCGACAAGTCTAAATAATATTTCTTCCGTTTTACCTCGAAAATTTTCTCTCTTTATTGTAAAGACAGTTTTTTATCATGTCAGAACATGATGTTATTTTGGGAATGAACGTCAACAAAAATTCGTAGGGGAAAAATTGAAATTTTACTGTCTGTACGAGCCTCTCAAAAAATCAGCTTTTAATAACGCGTTACCATCACCTTTACAAAAGCTCTGATTTTTTAAAAAAATAAATTAATGACTGAAGCAAATAAAGCCTTAAAAAATGTCATTTTGAGCACATGATTATACGAAATGAAATAAATAGGAAATGCGAAATTTTTTTAAAGCAATAAATGCGAGACAAAGTTTTTTGGATCGTTTGCAGTACTAAAGTGACCCATTCAATGAAACGATTACAATGAATAAAAATATAATTCAACTCGCACGAGCGCATGGTGCTTGGCCTCTCAAGAAATGGTGCTCTTACATGGTATATTGAAATATGCATAGGAGATTTAATTTTAATCTTTTTATTTACCAGATACTTTTTCAGATCAGCTTATAGAAAATTAATTGATTAATAGACTCTGTACTAGAATGAAATTTATGTGACCTGTATACACTATACCACCTATAGATATTGAGCACGCAGTATCCAACAATCCATGTAAAAAAACTTCATCTCTTGAATTTTTTTCCTTCTGGCATTTCTTTTCAAATAATATTGTACCAAAAAACCTTCATTACTTACTGCTTATAACATAAGATCCCAAAATATATATATTTTTGTCTATAAACGCGTATTTTTTGTTATATGTCTAATCCTTCCATTATATTAGATTGAATAGTAAAAAACTTGAACTTCAGTTTTTTTTCCTTTTCAATTTATCGTCCACAAAAACACTTAAAAATCATTTAAGTTAAGAAGTTATAAGACATTATAAAGGTACTGTACCCAAAGATTGGTCACAACGAGCATCGCAAGGTGAATCACATTGTTTTGTTTCTTCGCTAAAATGTAATGGATATGGACAGGATTTCACACTTTTTCGGCCATTAGAGCATTCAGTGTAACGATTACAGCTGGATAAATCCGTGAACTTCCCATCTTCTGCACATTCAGGATCTTTCTCTGCAAATAGAATATTAAACGTATTCATAGGGCATTAAATCACTTATCAATCTGTAAATGTATTAATCATTTTAAATGTAACCTTAACAATAGGAAAAATAATAGATTTTATTTAGCATTTACTTTTTTTTTTTAATTTTGCTTGTTTCATATCCCGATGTACAGATGGGATTTATTTGATTCTATTCTTCGTACTTTTTTTCGTGTTTTAAATTTTGCGCGCTTGCGGGGGCCTTAATTATAGTATATTAATTTAATATACAGAGTTAATTATTATTTAATTATCTATATAATAACAAATAATATAAAAACATTTTTAAATCAATTTTTACTTAGGTAACAAAGAAAATTTTTATTTCAGTTACTTTTTATTAAATAGTTACAATTGTTGTTACTGTTCTCGTATTCCGCTTTAGAATGGAAAGGGGAGTGCAGTAGCTTCTGAGGTTTTGACTCTTGAGTGCCCGAGGACAGAAGTCTAACGTCTAGTTCATACTCGTCACAAACCCTTTTTACGGGGCGTACTTCATTCATTCACAGATCGTATTTTCGATCTGCCACAGACAACTATCATCTCTGAACCCCCCCCCCCCAAGGGTTCTACTCTTGATATGGAGAAATTTGAGACTAATACATATTTAAAACTCGCCATTCACAATACACAGGGATGCTATCCAAGGAATGCGAATCCAGCGTCTTATCAACCAAGCTATCCAGGCCTAGTAAATATATTTGCCATAAATATTTGATCGAAAAATTATATTAGCGTTGAATTTTCAACTCCAATCGAGGATTCAGCGCCAATTAAGGCAACAGAAAATGCGTGAATTTTCTACGACATTTGGGGTAACGCAATACGGATTAGAAATTTTTGATCTTCTTTATTATGTATTATTTAAATTCGAAAGTGCTTCAAAATTAATCCAAAAATTCAATTGTTTAATGATGTTTAATTTTAAATGCATCAAGTATTAAGAAAAAAAAAACAAAATTGTTTGAAATATTCGCCGAAAACATGTTAAGTCTAGTCTCATTAGAGTGAACAAAAACCAAACTAAATTCGTTCCTAATTTGGGGACGGGGAAATGAAGATTTTTGGCGAGAAAACTAGTTTTTAATTAATTAATAAAAGAAATAATGAATTAATATTTGAAAAAAAAACTGTATTAACAACAAGAGTCATCCATTACAAGTTTTAAAAAATTTACTTGAACTAGAAAGGATGAATAAATGTATTTTCTTAAAGATTGGAAATTGGCGCCATCTTGTAGAAGAAATTTAAAAAAATGTTTCTCATTTCATGCAATTTCAGTTTGCATTATATGTTATGTTATTTCTCAGATATAATTTGACATTCTTTTTATCTTTGTGGGACTCCAAACATAATTACCTTAACGAATAACATAGATATGACCAGGGGGAATATTCTTTGTGACATGGTACCTATCTCAGCAATAGATCATATTTAATACAGAATGAAATGTAATACTCAGGTGAAAGGTAGTCGCATTAAAAGAAATCGGTGCCCTTCAAGAAAAGGGATTTGATTGAAAAAAAGGAGTTATTTTCGCTGAAATTTTGGATTTATAATTCAATTGTCCTTCCAAATCTTTCGGAAAAAGGAACATACTCTATTGTTCCTATTGATTTATTGTACAGACAAAGTTGCACTTAGTTATGAAGAACATCAATTTAAAATGCACCATTTATTATAAAATCATCTTATTTTATTTCTAGCAGACTACGATGGCAGAATACGGATTGTCTATAGGTAGTTTATTGCTTATTTCTGGTGTCCTGCCATAGGGGTAACGCATCTTTCCCGTGATCTGAGCATGCCTGGTTCGAGTCCTGGTTCTAGTTGTTGCTATTTTGTATTCTAGCTGTAAGGTGTGTGAATGTAACCCCACGTAAAAAGGGCGGTGCAAGCGAATGGGATGAGTGAGTAGCAAAAGTCGTACCCTTGGCCCTAGTTGGCGCTACTACGAAACAAGAGATACTGATTAAACTTAAATCGTTGACGACTTCAGCGAGCTTGTCCAGGACAAGTGCCATAAAAAACAGCAACCTTTTGCAGATTTGAAGAAGTTTGTGTTATAAATAAGATTAATTTTAGAAGGCTTCACATTTTGAAAATTGGTAATGAAAATTATATCTTTTATCCTCAAAAACTTGTGTATCTTTCAAAAATGGAATTTTAGCATAAAAACGTCAGATATTTCTTGTAAATTTGAAAAGTTTTCGAATGCAATATTTTGGAGAAAAGCTTATGAAATTTTGCAAACGCTATCTTATTTCAACTGCATATTCCATTTCTTGGCATAGTTTCTAATGCTTATATGAAGCTGCAGAGAGCAGTTTTAAAGTAACGTTACTACCTGTTTGTACTTATTAAATACTTATTACAAGATTAGCTTACCTTCTTCATCAGGATCTACACATTCTGAAAATAATAACAAAAAAAATTAAAACAAAAAAACAAACAAAAAACGAAACAATTAAAAATAAATAAATGAATTTATTACACGTTATTAGATTTCGTGTTTTTCTTTTTTTAAATATAAAATGCAATGCAAAAAGCAATAAAAGTGAATAAAAAGTTCAGCATGAAGTCAAAATTTCAAAGGGGATTAAAATTGAAAAATTCTATGATAAATAAGTATTTTGAAATTAAATCATTCCAACGCATCACATTTAAATATATATA
>JAOUZG010016644.1:4113250-4131390 GCA_026289955.1 Argiope argentata | reverse complement strand
AGGGAGAGTGTGAGCTAATAGTAGGGATTGAAAAAGAAACCTAAAACTATCTTATTAGAGATTTACAACAAAAATCAAATTATATAAACATTCATTGATACATATTTAGGTATTAAATGTTTTGATATTAATATGTCTTGCTCTATAATTTGCTTATAATTCTTGCTTTATAGCCTGGTTTACAATAAGTTATATGTGTATATTTTTTTCTTCATTTGGTTTAAGAATTTACCATGCTTTATTAAAATAAAGTAAAGTTTATATTTTGTCAATCGTTGGAATGATAGGAAAATCTCGTCTATCAACATTCTGAAATCAAGGACACATACGTTGTATAGACCTTATTGATTTACGAGAACCGTAGATTGAAAATTGTTCTATCCTTATTTAATTTGGTTTATAATTCTTGCTCTATAGCTTGGTTTATAATAAATTATATGTGTATATCTTTTTCTCTATTTATTCTTATTTTATAAAAGTAATGTTTACATTTTGACAACCGTTGGAATGATAGGAAAATCTCGTCTATCAACATTCTGAAATCAAGGACACATACATTGTATAGATCTTATTGATTTTCGACAACCGTAGATTGAAAAATTCTATATCCTTATTTAATTTTGTTTATAATTCCTGCTCTGTAGCTTGGTTTATAATGAAGTACATTTTTATATCCTTTTATTTATTTATTTTTTAAAATTAAAGTAATGTTTACATTTTTACAACCGTTGGAATGATAGGAAAATCTCGTCTATCAACATTTTGAAATCATGGACACGTACATTCTATAGACATTGATTTTCGACAACCGTAGATTGAAAATATCTCTATCCTTATTTATCTCTATTTCTGCCCTTCAGTGTGTGTTGATACTTGACAAAACATTCGGGACAAGATTTTGATATCCTAATAGGGCTAATAATACTACAATGCAAACGCAGCTAAAGATTTATTAGTATTAGCTGAATATTCCATTTTTATTGTCACCATTTCGTTTGTAAAGCACTCAAAAAAAGATACAGCATGCTACTGACTTTTCAATGAAATTATTTGTTCTTGAATATTTACATGGAAAATTATTTATAGGAGATACTTACTGCATTTGCGTTCACAGGCACTCTTGGTGGGGAAATTATTTTCATTGCCTAGACATCCTCCATAGACAAATGATGTGCACTTTCCAGAGCGTTTGTTGAAATAGAAACGCTCGAATTTTCCTTTGCAACTTCCAGGTTTTGCAGGAAGGAAACATAACGTATTGGTTCCTGGTAAAAGATCAAAATTTTACAGAGTTTAATTTTATTTATTTTAAAATGTTATTAATTGTTTTATAAATATGAAAAAGAAACTGAATTGAACTCTATAACATACTAAATTAAAGAAAATAGGAGCTATATGAAAATATGTATATAGATCCGGAAAATATTTTTAACGAAAGATATTGTTAAGAAAAATTCTCACAAGAACGATACAAAGATGCAAACTTTATTGTTTAGGAAACGTGTATTAAATAGGCGCAACACAAGCTACAAATTCACAGCGAATTAATTCTATTTAATCTGTTAATTTCGGTTAACAGCGAAGCTATAGAAAGTACGTCAAAAGAAAAGCCGCTCAATTAAACTAACGAAGTTCGTTCGCCGAACTGATGTCACCTATAATTCTCCACCTATCGCCTATGATTCGTCACCTTAAGCCGCACCTTTAAATAGCGTTCCACTAAAGTAGGTGGGACAAACGAGGGAATGGCTCGCTTGTTCTGGACAAGTCTGGAAATTTTTCCACCATTCTCCAGGAACAAATATTTATTTCTCAGCTTTTACTACATTTGAGCATGCAGTAAAAACCATTAGCAACCTCATTATGTCGCCAAAACAGCAACATCACGAAATTAGTCAAATATGGCGATCTTCTGTTATAATCTCCTTATAAAGGTCTTTTTTTTCCGTAACGCGCAATTCCATTACAATCAATTTTATATAATTAAACTATTTAGAAATATTTACAATATTTACATAAAAATTCATACATATTTAGAATACTTACAACTAATTTACACAAAATTAATTACAAGATTCACTTTTTAAACATAAAAGAGTTTTCAATGAAATTCATATTGCGTTTAATAAAGATCTTGTTATTTCCTACAATTCAAATGAGCACTTTATTTATTATTTCTCGTAACTAATTTATAGAGCTGCAAATTATTATCAGAAATTTGCTGTGTCATAAAAAGTACATTTAGTTAGAGGACATAAGATACAAAAAAAAGAGATTAAAATGAAATCTGCCATGCATATTTCAATGCATCATATCAGAACATAATTTCTTGAACAAGCACCGCGTGCTAGTGCCATTTAAATTATATTTTTATTCCTTTTAATCGTTTCATTGAATGAGTCACTTTAGTATTGCAAACGATCCAAAAAAGACTGTCTCGCGTTTATTGTTAAAAAATATCCCATTTTCTATTTATTTCATTTCATATAATCACGTGCTCAAAATATCATTTTTCTAGGTTTTATTTGCTGTAGTCTTTAATTTATTTTTTAAATCAGAGCTTTTATAAATGCAATGACATCACATTATTAAAAGCTGATTTTTTGAGATGTTCGTGCAGATAATAATTGTTTTTATTTTTCGCCTACGAGTTTTGTTGACGCCAGAAAGCCTCATCCGTAAAAAGATATCATGTTCGGACATGATACCTCCCCTTCTAACAGATGGTTTTATCCGGCCCCAAAATTGACTTAATTATTGCCAGATTAATGAAGGTTTTAACTTGTTTAAAGAAATTGAAGCTCATGTCTCCCCCAAAAATTATATTACAAAAATGATCTTTGAATTATCATAAGACTGAAAAAAAATTGTATTTTAATAATATCTCCTTAATTTTAATATTATTTTTAATTTAATTTGATATATTATACTTAAGAATGCTTTAAAATGTTCTACAGAATTCAAACTAATCCATCAAGACATTCATCTTCTGCTTTTGTTAATCATTAAATATGTAGTAGGATCTTTATTTCGTAATATATACACTTTTTCATTTGTAATAAATAGATTCAATTGAATTCATTTCTTTTAATCGTACCAAAAAACAAGGGAATTATTTTTTTTAAAAAATATGTGTTCCATAAGTAGTTAACAGCCTAAAAATGTCAATAATCAAGAAGAATAAGTAAACATACTGATCAACAAAGGTGGCTAGTTACATATAGTAAACTTTACACAGCAGATTTAGCAGCCAATGTAAGTATATTTATAAAACTTTTAAGCAATTTATATTTAAAGATTTTATTTTTTACCAGTACGAGTTATGAAATCTTATAAATAAAAAGAATAAAAAGATACAAATATCTGAAATAATAAAAAAAAATCTTACCACATGTTGGCCATTTGCATTTGCAAGCTGTAACAGAAAAGAAAATACAATAACTTAGGATGAACCATAATAATTAGAAAGAACATATCTTATTTATTTTTAATTATATAGAAATACACTCATATCCATAATTTACGAATTCCACGAAAATAGAATCTTGAAGTGAAAATTTCACCTGTAGAATTATTATATTATCTATAAGAATAATATTTAAATCACAGGAGGCCAACAGATGATGCTGATAATGTATCACAATGGAAGACGTTAGCGAGGGGTATATAAAGATTGGTGGCAAAGAATTGAAATTGTTCACGGGCGTTCTGTAAGCTTACAGATCTTCTATAACCGAATAGTTATGACATAAGAAACGCACGCGGAGGCCTTTTTACATCGTAAAATTAGCGACCATTTGCAATATGGACGTATACAAATAAGAGTATCCGTGAAACTTAGAATCGCCAAATGTGTGGTCTCTATACTTTATCAGTAAATCCAAGATGATGGAAATGCCAGTAGTTGTTACATCACAGTAGCACCCTCCTCTCCACCCTATTTACAATGCCGAATGTCGAGTGATATTTGGCAGAAACTGCCAAAAAAAGCATACAAATCACTGTATAAAACCTATCTCGTCTACTGTCTTCAGACACAGGTATGAAAGTTCCGTGTGCGAGTTTTGGGACATATTGGTCAACGTGTTAGCAGATCAGTCAGAAGAGTTTACCTCACAACAACTCACTGTCGCCAGTGGTTAACCCTCAATATCAGGATATCATACCGGGTGTCCAAAAAGTTCCCGTACTCCAAATTAAAAAAATCATTTTCCATGATTTTTTTTCAAGTATATTAAATTTTCCCATACGAGTAATGAAACCATGGACAGGCTTGAAACTTTTTTCGGCGGTCGGCTTATCTCAAAAAATCTTTGGCCACCTCGATCCCCTGATCTGACCATCCCGGACTTTTTTCTGTGGGGATGTTTAAAGGACAAAGTTTATGAAGGTGATCCTCAAACAATAGATGATTTGAAAATCGCAATTACCCAAAGGATACAAGAAATCACTCCTAGCATGTTAAAACGCGTTTCGAAAAACATGCACAAACGAGTTCAGCTTTGTCTCCGAGAAAGGGGTGGACATTTTGAACATTTATTATAAATGTAAGTTCAGTATTTTTTTCCTTAGTTATGCTAAAAGTGCTTTTTATCATTGGCATAAAAATAATTCTTTTTAAACCTGTTGTTTTTGTGAAATAAATTCACAAATCATCAGTACGGGAACTTTTTGGACACCCTGTATATGGAATGGGCTGCACTCTCATTAGACTTGAATTCGATTGAACATGTGTGGGACATGCTTCGTCGATAAATGCTAGTCTGTTAACCATCTCTTACATACTTGTACTGGAACCTCAGAAAACATTGTTTCTGAGGGGAGAAATTTTCATGATAAGTTCAATAATTTGATACTCAGTATGTATAGGCGTTGTACGGACTGTATTTCAAAGTCTTGGTGATATGCAATTTATTAACCATCATATCAGACATGTAAATCTTAGTTATAGCAAGGAAAATATTTTTAAAAATTGCTCCAAGGTGTAAAAACCGCCTTTTTTTATGAATGTATCATACACACGCCATTTTTTTTTAATTCTCTATATCTTGTTTAATAAAGGGGCTTTATGAATAAATCACTAGTTTGGTTCTTCAGTTTTAATTATCAATCAATTTTTAATCTAATGAGTTGCGTAAATTAAAATGATATCAGATCGCATTACAAACATAGCAGTTTAAATCACCCAACCACTTCGCATACGATGACGTGTCTGACACGCGCATCGAATGACTGAATTTTTATATTCAAGTCTGCAATTAAGCCTCAAAATTAAGTATTTAAAAACGTAAAAATCAATATGAAATAATTTGGTATCCGAAATGCTCCATATATTATTTTAAAAAAATCAAATTAACAATAAATCACCAAAATAGGATGAGTTATCTTATTAGAAAGTTAAATAAATTCGTATGTCAAGTGGTTAATATCAAGAGGTATATTATTTCATATTATTTATTGCATGATTTATTACTGTAAATTAAAAGAATTAAAATTTATTTTAGCACAATTGTTTTTGTATATCTTTAGCATAAAATTATTCTTTTCTCAACAAACAATTCCAAATATTTTATTCAAAATTTTAATAGTTTTAAATGATACTGATAGAAATACTCTATATGAACTTAACTTGGACACAAGTTTTATTAAAATTTTAATTTTGACTGAATATCCGAAATTTTCTTCTTCATCTTTATCGTATCTTAGACTTTTTAATAATATTACTTGATTTCCGATAAAATATGATTTTTTACCTTTCACTATGCTAATAAAAGTCTTTATTAGTATTTAAAAGTCTTTATTTCTATTTTTTAATGATTTTGTAATCCAAAATTATAAAATAGATTCTAAAAAAGCGCGATTTTTCCCAAGTTGATAACTAGACGGCATCACTTACATCAAATCAAAATATTGTTAAGTTAATATATCAATTGATAATGAATAATATCATTACCAGTAGAATATTTTATTATTATCAAGAGAATATAAATATATCATAGTTCCAAATTATAAAAAATCAAAAGTAGAGTCAAAATCGATTAAAAAAAAGGCTCTTTTCAAGGTAAGTAAAAACATTAAAAAATATGTAAATAAATAAAAGGAAAAATTAAGAAGGAGATATTTACCATAAGTTTGATCGCAAAAAGCCTTACAAGGAGTTTCGCATGTTTTGGTTTTGTTGTTAAAGTGGAGTTTTTCTGGGCAAGACATGACAGTGGGAACTCTTTTTGAACACTTCACGAAGGATCTGCAATTCTTAGGGTGTGGGTACAAATCGTCTGGTCCACACACAAAAGACGAATCAAGAGTATCTTCTTCAGGGAGTTCTGGAGATTCATCTACAAGTTGCTCAACAGATTCGTCTCCGGGAAGTTCAGTCATTTCTTCTGTAATTGATTCAAAAGATTCCTCTACCGGTGATTCGTCATCTGCAAGTTTAAAACGATAAATTTCATTACTTCAGTATCATTAAAATTAGAACAATTACATTAATTAGCATAAATTAAATTGTTTTATAATGAATTAAAATAAATCAGTGATAGATTTTAACTTTGTCTAGTTCTCGCTTACGAGCAAATGTACATTCTAATCATTATCTAATAGCTAATTTTAAATCATTAGTAATGGATGTATAGTACCGATGGAAAAATGCTTTAACCCTTAATAACCTAGTTTCAATTTTGATACCAATCTTTTAAACCGAATGTCCACATTACTATTAGTTTTTTTATAGGTTGGCTGTACGTATTTTACTGTTGTATAATATTCTTTCCAACGAAATTTTTTAAAAAATCAAATGTCATTATTGTTTTATTTTATCTAAGACATATTACTCGTGCGGCAAAGTGAACAAGTAAACACATTTTACTAAAAGTTTTGTTGAATACAAATTTGATATATTTTCTTTTTCTGAAGAATATAAATACTTGCGATAACAAAAACAATCAATGTTTCGCATTATTTCATGCATAGGTATATCTGATTTCTTTATGGCGTTAATGCCTGAAGTATCAAAATTGATACCTGTTTTTTTTTTCTAAATAAATATGTAAAATAAATATTGTGATTTTTTTAGCTATTTTTCCCTTCATCTAGACCCTCAAGCAAACACAGTATTATTAAAAATAAATCACTTTTGTAAATCAGGCTACTAAGGGTTAAATGTCTTAAAAATTATATTTTATATCGTTTCAGTCAAGAAATACACTTCTGAAAATATTTCAAAATATAAATTTTTATACAGTTTCTTTGTTTCATTAGTAGTATTTAAAAACACATTATTTTGCACTAACAATTTAAATGAAATTGTTTCATTCTTCTGAGATCAAAGTTTACAGACTTTAGATGTCTACATTTTCATTATTTAGACCAATCAATGGCTTCCTGAATGAAAAGCAATCCTTTGACTAGATGAACTTTTAAAAACAGTCTTTAAAGAGACCTAAAAATCATCTAAATATGGAATTCGAAGAGTATTATCTAGGTGGGTTTAAAAAAAAAATTCGACTTTTTTTTTCAGTTTGAAATGTTAATATATCACAAATATCTTATGATAAATATTATTAATGTTATGAAACTGCATAAGACTGTAGTTGTTGTAATTATTAGCAATATATTTAGTGATGCAAACAATCTAAAGTATGAATTTTTGGTACTAACGTATTAGACCGTCGGTAACCACCTGGAGCCAATTTATTTAGATGGTCAAAACTCTTTGATACATTACACCGCCATTGTTTGTCCATTTTCACTTATAAACTCATCTAATATCCATTCAAAAATGTATTTTTTAGATAGAATACTTGATGGCAGATGGAATAATTTCATAACTTTGGAAATACGTCACTGCATCTTTTCCGTTGGCATGCAAATTTTAAATTTTAATCATTTTAACGAGTCAAAAAATAAGAACAGAAAATGCGCTCAATAATCATCTGCTGAACCAAAAAAAAATGGTGGACGACAGTTAAGGATTGCACAATTTTTTAAATAATGCCGGTTATATCCTATTATTGGCGATTTAGCAATTCCTTGGCGTTGCCTTCAAATTTGGCGATAAATATCGACAGCATAACACGTAAGTACCGAATTTTATTTCATTTAAATCACTTTTCCAACTGGATCGATTCGCATTTTTCTAACAGTTTAGAAAATAACTATTGATCCATATTTAGACACTATGTACAAGATGTCTCAGCGTCTAGGCTAAAATCTTCAAGGAGGATTAGACTGTTCCTACACTACTTGGAATTTCTTATCAATGCTTGGTTGCTACGACCAAACACGTTAGTTGGCGATGTGAGAGAGCAAGAATCATTAGAGAATTCTTTGAGTCATTTTGCGAACTTTTTAGCATATTGATTGATGTTCTAACATAGGTAACAATAACCAGAAAAAGTCTAGAACTCTTAATAAGTCACATACACCTACAATTTCAGTTATTCTCAAAGAGATTTTTTTGAAATTTAATTACGTTAATGTCCTGTTTTAAAGCAAGTCTAAAGCTGTTTTGGGGACGGATAGCGAAATTCTGAGTCGCGGTCATATGAGAGAACAACATCTGAGCTGACACCCCTTTCTACAAGATTCCACAGCACTTTAGCAAAACGCCAGCTCCGACTGATGTAAAATGAGCCAAAGCTGCTTACTCGACCAAAGCCTTGAGTGAAATCAGGTTTTGAATCTGAAACCCTCTGATTTTGAAACCTACACCCCAACATCTGTTTACCACGGCTCTTAATGTCAAAAAAAAGTAACCCAGTTTCTTTTTTGCCCAAAAAATAACATTTCCTACTTTTGTCTAAATCTAGTGGCGTCACATTTTAGAAAATGCAAACAAGCATAAGGGTATTTTACATATTCTTTTCTAGATACTAATGTGCTCAAAGTTTCTTTTTCTAATATATCATTAATCTTCTGATTTTTTCCTAATTGACTTTCTTTGTTTTGTGTCGTTTTGAAATAAAGGAAAGCTGATTCTGGAGTTTTTTGCTAGATGACGCTGATAGAGTCACATTGAGAAGAACATAGCCATTATATTGTATTTACATTCTATTTTCATGGTTATAACTGTCATTAGTTTACAATTAGTAAAAGGTTACGGTTTAAAGATACCTGCAATATATATATATAAATCAAGGTCCTGAGATAATATATATATCAACGCACAGCCAATACCGCTGAAGCCTCAGACTTGAAATTTGGCAGGCATGTCCACATGATTACGAAAGTACCCAATAAGACAGGATTTTTCGAAATATCAATTAGTTCGGGAGAAATGAATTACCCCCCCCCTTAATTTCTGTGAAATGAAAACCTGCAATGTTACTTTCCGAGTGAAACACGGCCTTCCGGAACAGCGATCGCTCATGCTTACCGTTTCGTCTTGTAAAACCGTGTTTTTAAAATTGCCATCGTTACGCGTCCGTTCAACTAATACTCAATATCGCTGTGGAATCGGATGGACTTTTTATCGTAGACCACGGAGGTATAATTTATTTTAAGAAATATCGACGCAAAAATTAAATATCGATTTTTTTTAAAAGTCTATTTTGACGGGTCTATTTCTCGAATGGCTTGGTATTATATAAAGATGGATTTACAGTCGTCCAGAAATCAGCGCATGTGTACAAAGGCTGAAAATGCTGTTGAGTCCATGGCAAATACTTGTCTTTAGGGCATAATAGCATGCCGCTATATTGGATTTTTTTTCCTTACTGCGTATGCATTTTTATAATTTGGCAAGAGGTGTGTGTTTGGGGGGGAAGGGGGGGAGTAATAAGAATTTATCACTTATCAAGATTATTCTGATAAATTTTGCTCTTTGTTCTTATTGATGTAAGGTTGAATTTTTTTGTCAATATTCTTTATAATTTTCTAGATTTAGGTTTGGCATAGGTATACTCCGTCCCGGCCGAAGCCATTCGGATATAACGATGAGCTGCCGCAAGGCAACCCCCACCGAGCACGGAAGTGCAGGTTAATCAGCTTAATTTTCATAAAACAATTCAAAGAACCAGATCGTAAAGAAATACGAATTTAGATTCTCAAAAAAAAAAAAAACACCTTGTCTCCAAGTTTAGTAATTATCAAACATATCAACAGTTATTAGAGGAATATAAAAATGTAAACAACGTTAACTAAGAAAAGCTGTTAAAAGAAAAAGGTATAAACATTTCAACAGATATAAGAGGAACATGAAAATGTAAACAACGTTAACTAAGAAAATACTGTTAAAAAAAAGGTATAAACATTTCAACATATATAAGAAGAACATTAAAATGTAAACAACATTAGCAAAGAAAATACTGTTAAAAAGAAAAAGTATAAAACAATTATATACAAAGGAAGCTCTTGGTAACCCAAAAGCAAATAACATATATACGAAATAAAGTTTGCGTATACAATATAGAACATAAGAAAACAAAAGTCAAAGCAAAGAGTCATTTCAATCGTTATCCACGGATTCCAACTGCATTAGATTATTGATAATTTCAGAAGCACTTGCCCTAAAGAACGGGAATTTATTTATTGATTTAGGTATGTGGTACCATGCTTTTTTGAGTAAATATCTATCATTTTCAATGCAATGCGCAGAGGAAAAGAAAAAAATTACACCAAAATGGCAATTTACATCCAATCATGGAATGCCTGAATCTATCATATGAAATTGTAGTAAACATAAATCCCTCTCTTTATACTCAAGTATTGTTTTAACTGGTCGAGTGTAAATATATCTTAAGTCCTATAAAACTTTGAAGAGCGCATGAAAATATTTTTCTTTGAAAACCCAGTTCTTTTTAAATGTGCCAAAGTTTCCAAAGTCATAACTTTTGTTTTGCATTACTTTACTTACTTTTACTACACGCTTTCTCACATTTTTCTTTTGTCTCGAAGTTGTTTTTATTGCCCCGACATCCACCGTAGAGGAATTTTTCACATTGGCCGGTTCTTCGATTGAAATAGTAGTTACGGAAACCAGCCCTGCAGGGTCCAACTTCAGGAGGCAAAAAGCACAACTCATCCAGACCTTCAAAATAATAACTTTAAATAATGACAGATAGATGAATTGAATTTTATAAAAATTCAATTTATAAAAATATTGGCGATGAGAAATAATTTGATTTCTATTTAATTTAATTTTTATTTTTTGTAAGCGTCCAAAACTTTTTTTCTTTCTTTAGAGAAAAGAAAGAAAGAGACAAAAATATCCGAATCGTGGTAGCTTTATGTATTTTTTTAATTACAAATTTTTAAAGTACAGAAAATTATGAATTTTTGAATAAAATTTGTATTATACTTGATAATATATTTTCTGTTTCAAGTTACTAGGCTGTTATATATTTTATAGCAATTGTCAGTCAAAATTTGAAAGTATAGCAAAAATTAATGAATAAAAAAAAGGAAATGATTACTTACCACATGTTGGCCACTTGCATTCACAAGCTGAAAAGAAAACAAAAGATTGAATATGAGAAATATATTTCAAAAAAAATTTGTATAAAAGGAAACCAAGGTATATGCATATCTATGTGACTGCTGTTCTTCTACGATATATAAGTTAATTTACTTAGAGCTACAAAATTTCATAAAATTTTTCTTCAAAAGGTAAAAACTTGCAAATTCTGGAGGAATTTTTCGAAATTTTAATAAAAAAATATTAAATGAATTTTGATGAATTTTTTTTTCAAAATTTTTTATTGTTTTCATAAAAACATTAAAACATATGTAGGTAGAAGAAATTTTATGTCATCTCGCGTTTATGATTTTCATATTTTTTAAAATAATAACTGCAGTATTTAACCAGTGGAAGTTGTCTCCTCAACACTTCCTCGCATATCTATTTAAATAAAAATGAATCGCCAAATGTGTTGCTAAGCACAAAACTCGAGAATGGCTCGATGAATTCGGCTAATTCTTTTTAAATATTTTCATTAAGACACGAGGAAGGTTCTTATAGAAAGAAAAAAATGAAGAAATTGCGAGGAAAACAGTAAAAACGACACTTTTCTTACTTTCCCGCCAAAAATCTTTATTTCCTCACCGCCAATGAGTAAGACTTCCATTGATTTCCTCCCCCCACGGAAATAAGGTTAGGCTTAAACTGTTTTCGACCGATTATTTCAAATGGTTCTATTTATTTTCTTAGTGTTTTATGCATTTAAAATGAAATAATGTTAATTAATTGCTTTTTCGGATTCATTTTGAAGTACATTTGAATTAAAATAAAACAGAATAAAGGAAATAAAAAATATCCAATTTATACCGTGGTACCACGCATTTGGTTTGCCCTAACTGGAGTAGAAAATCTCTGTATGTGGAGTGTCTTGTAATTGTTGAAAGCTGTATTAAATTTTAAAAAATATGTATATATAGTATTTTAACTACCTCGATCGATAAATAAAATAGAATTGACTTGATTTTAAAGGAATGCTAACTTGATTTGTAGTTTTGTTTTATTTCAGGTACGAACTGTAAATAAATTTGTTTATAGGTCAATTGGGTGCTCTTCAATGTTTGCGAAGTCGGGGGTAAAAGCTAATACACTAATAAACTTGTCATAAACGAGAACCCCTTACAGGGTATTGGTGTACAATAATTATGAAATATCAACTTTCGAAATACATTTACTTAATATAATACAACTCTTGGCGAGTTATTTGGCGATTGATCACCGGAATGCTTTAATAATATCCAAAAATAAAATTCAGGTTTAGACACGTTTTCCCCAAACGATTGGAATGAAAATTTAACACAAATCTGCACATGTAATCACAAAAATTCCATACCATACTTGATATACTTATATCGATGCATTTTTGAATTATCACGTTTATATGTTTTTGAAAATACCGATAGACAGACAGTTTGCCAGTGGCTGAATTTGACTCAAATTTTGACAGGTATCTAGAGTATTGATATCAAATCTAAATGCAAAATCTTATCTATTTAGTTATTTTCGTTTTATAGTTATTGCACTAACTTACAATCGAACCGCCGGACAGACGGACTTCCTCAGAACAGATTTAATTCCAGATTTAGACAGATATATGCAAATTTGATGTAAAGACAGTGTTATAAATTTCAACAGTCAAACTCCAAGTGTTTTTGAGTTATTTTTGTATTAGTCAGACAGACGGACAGTTTAAAAAAAATGGGTTTTCGAACTCAGGGAAGTCTAAAACGTTCAGATTCGAATTTTTTTGAAGAGTATATGCTTTCTCTTTACAATAATTAACAATTATTTACAATATTTACAATAATTTACTAAAATTAAATTAATAATAAAACCAAGCTAAATGGAGCTAAAACGTCTCTCTAACTAGTAAATAAGGGATATTTATGCTCACACAATGACTTGTCGCAGTAAGCCTCACAAGGTTTCTCGCAGCGTTGTGTTTTGTCGCTGAAATGAAGACCGGAAGGGCAGGCCATCAAGTTTGGTTCGAAGTTAGAACATTGAAAGAAAGTCCTGCAATTGTCTGGATTAGCGAAGAGTCCATTCTTCCTGAGACATTTGAAGCTCGGTATGGGCTTTGGCTTATCTGGGGGAAAAAATTGATTAAAAAAAATGAAACATGCTATCTTAAATATTATATAATCATGTGAGTACATTATTATCATGTCAGAACATGATGCTATTTTAGGAATGAGGTTTGTGGCCATCACAGAAATCCTTAGGCGAAAAATTGAAATTTTATAATATGCACGAGTATTTTTTAAAAAATATCGACTTTTAATAACGTGATGCCATTCCATTTATAGAAGCTCTGATTTAAAAAAATAAGTTAATGACTACCGCAAATAAAACCGAGAAAAATGTCATTTTGAGCACGTGATTATATGAAATGAAATAAATAGAAAATGCGATATTTTTTTGTAAACAGTAAATCCGAGACTAAGTTTTTTGGGATCGTTTGCACTACTAAAGTGACTCATTCAATGAAACAATTAAAAATGAATAAAAATATAATTTAACTTGCACGAGCAAGTGGTGCTCAGCCGATCATGAAATTATGATCTGACATTTTACATTGAGATATGCAAATCAGATTTCATTTTAATCTTTTTTTATTAATTAAGTCATTTTTTCGTCTTAACTAATTTAAGTCATAGTGTAGTGTAAGCTGGGTTGAAACAATCACGTGTCAATTAGTTTACATATGTGTCGATATTTAGTAAACGATGGTTGTTTTTTCCCTCTCAATTCAAAAGTAGACCTTTTTTTTTCCTTGCGAAAATCCGTTTTAAATTGGTTTTGAATGATAAAGTATTATTCTGTTGCCCAATCACCAATTGTTAAAAAAGGGATGTTTTTTCCCCATTCCAAAATCGTTCACGCCCGACAAACTTTTTTTGTTAAATAATACATATTAAGGAATAATATAAATAAGTTAAATATATATTTTGTTAGCTGGATGTCCCATTTTAAAGCAAATTAAATGCTATTTTGGGATGGATAGCGGTCATATGATGAGTACAACAGCTGAGTTGGTACTCATTTTGCTAAGCTTCCACTTCCAACAAACTTATGCATACTTTACATACTCTTTTCTAGATACTGATAAGCTCAAAGTTCTTTTTTCTAATATATCATGAATTTTCTTTTGTTGTTGTTACTTATGACACTTGTCATGGACAAACCCCGCTGATATTTCAGCAGATTTTTAGCTAAGGTATGCGTCTTTTTTTAACAAGTAGCACCATCTAGGGCCAAGAGTACGACTTAGCTAAAGACATGTCATAACCCTTTTAGAGGGCGGACTACATTCACGCATTTTTCATTCATTCATCTCAGATCGTAATTTAGACCTGGAACAATGAACGATCACCTCTGACCGATAACCCGCAATGTTATTACTCCCGACATGGAGAACTTTGCGACCACGACATATTTAAGGAGCGCCAGCCGTTAAATATGTCGTGGTCGTTCTTTGACCAATGAGTTTCGAATTGCAATCTAAGGAATACGAGTCCAACGCTCTACCAACCAGGCTATCCCTCCTGAACTTTCTGTAAATTCCCAATTGACTTCCTTTGTTTTATGTCGTTTCTATTTCTTTTTTTTAACTGCTGATCCTGGAGTTTTTGCTAGATAACACTGTTATTAGTTACATCGAAAAAAACATAGATTTATATTGTATTTAGATACTTCTAAAGAACACTTTCCCCTACTCGCTTATGTTCGCCAAGCCCCAGAAAGTGTGAATGCAGTTCCTCTCGGATCGCTGTGCTCGCTCGACATCTACTAAACCACTTTAGTCTAGCAATAGATTTATTCAAATTCAATTTATTCCAAAATAGGATTAAAAAAAAAGGAAAGAAATTTAAAAGAAAAGAAAAGAAAGAGTACAGTCTCAAAACTCCCCTGCAACAGCTTTCTTTGTAAACACAAATAAACTTTCTTTTAATTAACTGTATACATACAACAAAGAAACAATTCTTCCTCAGTTTTCCAAATTTGGAAGCTGCGCTACAAAAACAGAATAAGTATTTGATATTTGCCAAGAAATAAAGGTACTTTTCCGTCAGCCTGGCGATTTATTGTTAACAAATAATAAATCGTCAAAATAATTTCGCATAATTCTCCTTTATTTGGCGATTTTTTTGTTTTAAAATCGCTATAAAAAATTTGGCGGAATTCTAAATAATTTCGCGATTTTTCTCTTGCACCCACTTAAAGGAAACGTAACGAAATAAATTGTATGAAAGTAGCTATATTCGTATTCAGTCCATTCTAAAATAAAATAAAATAATGAAAAATATGAAAATGTGAGATAAAAAATAACGCACGAAAATTGAGCCTTAGAATGTTTGCAGAAAGAAGAGTCCTTAAGGTATCCGAAAGGGTTCAGAATCTTTTTTTAATATGCTTCAAATGCTTGTTTTTATTATAGGATCAGTTTGAATATATAACAAAAAATGAAAAATATTTAAAATTAAAAAAAATATTTTATTAACATTTTGAAAAAAGGGATAATTGTAGAGAAAACTTATTACAAGTCGAAACTTACCTTTACTACATGCTTCCTCACATTCTTCTTTTGTTTTGAAGTTGTTTTTATTTCCCTGGCATCCACCGTAAATGAATTTTTCACATTGACCGGTTCTTCGATTGAAGTAATAGTTGCGGAAAGCCGCTCTGCAGGGTCCGACTTCAGAAGGCAGAAAACACAAGTCATCCAGACCTTCAAAATAATAATTTTAAATAATGACAGATAGATGAATTGAATTAAATAAATTCAGTTTATATAAATATCGGCGATGAGAAATAATTTAACTTCTATTTAATTGAATTTGTTTTTTTGGTAAACGGTCAAAACCTTTTCTTTCTTCAGAGAAAAGAAAGACGAAGACTGAAATACTTTTATATAGTTTTCTTCATTCTTTTTTCTTTTCTTCTTTTAAGCACAGAAAATTATGAATTTTCGAATAAAATTTTCAGCACTATGCCTTTTTTAAAGAAAAAAAATTCGTGCATGCGTTAGAAGAATAAATGAAAAGTGCATTAGAAGAAGAATATTGAAAGTTAGATGAAAATGTAAATCGCTGTACTCGGAAAAAATAAACACAAAAATGGTTTAGAATAGAAGAAAAAGCTGTAAAAAAAGGATATTTATTTGCAGAGTCATAATGTTTATACATGATAGCCACTTCATTAGTTGAATAATAGCCAGTCTCTAAATAGTTAGAGATAGATATTTGTTTCCAATTAAAAAACTGCTCTAACTGCTATAAATAATTACAGTTTATGCTGTTGGAATCAATAAATGCGTTTCTAAAAGATTGAGATGTCTTAATTTTTATTTGTTTCCTTCGGGTTTTTTTTTTTTTTTTTTGTTGCTATAAAATATTTTTTGCATATAAAGGTACTTGTCCATTAGCCCAGCGGCAGCGAAAAACCTTCCAAGATATTTGGTGGAATTCTACATTATTTGGCGATTTCTTTGCTTTCACTGTAAGAAATTTGGTGGAATTCTAAATTATTTGGTTATTTTAAACTTTCACTCTAAAAAATTTGGCAAAATTCTAAATTATTTGGCGATTTTTCGCTTTTACTATAGGAAATTTGGCGGAATTCTACATTATTTGGTGATTTTTTGGTGCCACCCGGGTAACGGAAAAACACTCACATAAACATTTAAATACAAATAATTTATTCTTTTACAACTATAAATAACTGAGTCATGAAATTTCAAATTTCATTATTTTAAATCCAACAATGACAGATTCAAAAACATAGAGTCTGTTGATTGGACCATTTTCCTAGACTCAGTCGTTTAAATCGCCTAAAAGTATCTAAAATCATGATATTCAAAGTTTCGTAACTAACTTTTGCGACCAAAAAGATTCATCAGGTAACAGAATATTGGCAGTCAGCTTCAAAATTTGTTTAAACTGATAATGAGTCAAAAATACTTTAATAAATATATTTAATAGAAAGAGGACAAATTCATAAATTTGGATTCTATTATTTTAGCAATATTGTTGGGATCGGGCAAGCGAAATGTTTTCTGTAGTTGTTTGTGCGGATGGATATCTATATGATTACGTTCTCTTATTTGTTTAGACCAATCACTTAACCCACCTTACCCCTCTGCGTACTCTTGAAGATGTAGCAGCATATTTATAATACTGATCTGAAAATGCTGTGTGGTCTTTAATTCTTCTGTATGTAATATATATGTTTCTGTTTTGTGCTTAACCCATTGACTGCTAGCTACGAGATATCTCGTATTAAGAGCGTGTGTATCAAAACTGCCAGCTACGAGATATCTCGTAGTGCGTGCTGCAATTTTAGATTAATTACAAATGGCCATTTTAGTTTAAAATATTTTTAAAAGGAGAATGAAAAATTTATATGGAGTAAAAAAACGTCTTAATTTTCAATTTTTAATGTAAAAATTATAACTTAGACGATTAGATTATAATAATTATATTTATATATATGAATGTATTATCTAAATTAAGAAATATTTTTATTATTGTTGATGAATATGATAAACTCTAAAACAAGGATCAACGCAAAGTGCTGGCTTCTCGGAGCACTGTGGATAAAAATACCTAGTCTCCTTACGTTTTTTACCCTTTGTGGTGTGTGTGTGTGTGTGTGTGTGTGTGTGTGTGTGTGTGTGTGTGTG
>JAOUZG010016644.1:4092481-4107890 GCA_026289955.1 Argiope argentata | reverse complement strand
ATGAATTTGTTTTATTGACCGATTTTATTTGATCGGTCTTGAGCAAGATATTACACCTGCAAAGAAATGATCTAAATTGAATGACAGGAACTGGAAATTGAAACAAGCTTCGATTCAAAGTATGGATGGAGGGTATGAAAAACTCACTTTAATGAAGATATTATAAACTGAGGTTTCAGATATTGACGCCTGTTTCTCCAGTATGGGATTTCAGTAAAAATTAAGGTTCTATTTTATATCTCAGATTCCGCATACATAATCAGAGACTCCTCATTGCTATAAATATTTACAGGGTGTCCAAAAAGTTCCCGTACTGATGATTTGTGAATTATTTTACAAAAACAATAGGTTTAAAAAGAATTATTTGTATGCCAATGATAAAAAGCACTTTTAATATAACTAAGGAAAAAAATACTGAACTTACATTTATAATAAATGTTCAAAATGTACATCCCTTTCTTGGAGACAAAGCTGAACTCGTTTGCGCATGTTTTTGGAAAAGCATTTTAACATGCTAGGACTGATTTCTTATATCCTTTGGGTAATTGCAATTTTCAAATCATATATTTTTTGAAGATCATCTTCATAGATTTTGTCCTTTAAACATCTCCACAGAAAAAAGTCCGGGATGGTCAGATCAGGGGATCGAGGTGGCCAAAGATTTTTTGAGATAAATCAATCGCCGAAAAAAGCTTCAGGCATGTCCATGGTTTCATTACTCGTATGGCAAAATTTAATATACTTGATAAGAAATCATAGACAATGATTTTTTAATGACAATGATTGGAGTACGGGAACTTTTTGGACACCCGGTATTTCCATTTACATGAGCGTTAATTTTCAAGTAACTCTTTATTATTTTTGTAACATTTTTTATTTTAAGTTATAAACATTTTGTTCCCCACAAAGTTTATTTCTTTTTTTACCATAATTGTTTTTGAAAAGAATATGTGCAGTTCGTCTTGAAAAAATTCAGTGTACTGAATGACACTAGAAAGTTAGTTCCTGAAAAATTGATTACATTTTTTTTAAAGTTTGGGAACTCATGCTTTAAATAATTCTTGTGTAGAATTAGACAACTGCTTTTGAAATATTTCATTTTCTGAACTCACATAAAATATTTTCACAAACCCTTTTCAGTTGACAATTGAATTTATTTGCTGATATTTGTTACTTTTTGTACTTTTTTGTATTATTTATTCTTTAAACTTTGATCTCAAACTTATGCAGTTTTAAAATTTGATGACTGTACTTGATATACGCTGTAGGGAAGAGTTGTTTTGTTTAAACTAGCTAAACATTTTGTAATAAAGAATTTTTTTAAAAAAAGACCTTTTTCGTTGCTTTTTCTACTTCAAAATAATATAATTAACATTTTAGAATTTTTCATTCGATGAATATTTACTCAATATTATTTAAAATGCATACAATGCTTTTGAAGCACTCATAAATAATTATAAAACACTTAAAAATCAAAGAGGAACGTAACCCAAGGTCAGTGGGTCATGATCGAATTTAGTCACTTTCTCCGAAGAAACTGAAGCAGAGAGATTAGAACTCCACAAAAGTACTTTCACTCAGTGTCAAAGTCTATTTCAATTTCAGCTCAACGCGTAACATTGGGATAAGCAAATATTGGTCAGGTATGCCAGTTCTGGGTCATCTCTCAGCCTTTGAAGTCTGAAAGGGGCCTCTATGACCTTCATTTGACCCTGATGCTCATTCAGAGAGTATACTCTGTCCTTATTTGATCTAGAAATCAGCCGCTGAAAAGAATGCAGAGTGAAAGAGTGGTGGACGTATAATCTTTGATCTTAACTTTTAGAGAGTCCCTTGAAAAACCATTTAACTGCATATCAAGTTTAAAAGGTCGGGTTTTTACACATCCTGTGACTTTTTTCTATTAAATTAAACTGATATCACACTAATCTTATTGATAGGCTTTAATGACGGCATGAAAAAATAGCAATCTATTTCTTTATACATTCTTTCAAATATTGGGATCTAAGAAAGGAGTGAATCGAACTTCTAGTTTATGAGCATTAAAAAGATAAATAAACTTTTCCAATTATTTATTTGCCGTACTTGGGTGATCAAATGTTTTCTTCTTAACACTTTTAGTCCCTTTGAAATTGCATTCGTTAAATTTTCCGCTATGTTTCTTCGTTTAAGCTTTGATAATACCTATTTATTACGATTATTTTAGCTTTAATAATTTGAATCAATTTTTCTATTTAGATAACGTTATTTTTTGAAATTCATCCATATAAATATCTTATCTGAAAAAAAAACGCGATTCTAAACATAAAAAACAATTCTGTACTACTAAATATTGACACGGCGCTAAATATAGCATGCATAAAAGTTTCAAAGATGTAGTAGTGGTTAGGGATCTGAAGCAGATATGTATATTCTCTCCAAATCTGTGCATGCATAATTGATCCCGCGTTTGACATTACATTTTTAATCCCTCGTTTGACATTACATTTTTGATCCCGAGTTGAATTACATTTCACTTATCTAATAAATTTAAACAAGAAATTCTTGTATAAATTTATTTCCGGGATCTCGAAAACGACTCTATAAATTTTGTTTAAATTTTATATTAAAATAAGGCTTTGCTTTCTAATTTTGTCTATATACATGTCTTTCTTTTAAAAAAACACGAATTTACACAAAGAAAAGTTAACTATTAGAGCTTATTATTTTTATATTTAACTATTAGAGCTTTTTTCTTCTTCTAATTGCTCTCATGTAGACAATGTCATACAGCGCTCTCTCGTAATTTTTTGTGGTATTTGCATTATTGCCATAGGATGATAATCTCAATGGTATCTCATTGGATGGCACCTCAAAATTTTTAAAGATGACTTTGATGGGTATGAGAGGAAATAAGATTGAGAAGTATTCATATGTAATCAATATGCGATTCATATTTAATCAGTATCTAAATATTATTTACTAAAAAACACGACTTCACAATAATAAATAAAACTGCTGAGCGAAGCTTGGTAACCAAGATAGTGAAATATATCTTAGCTTAATTCAGATATAATAAATGGGTAATATAATATTCATAAATGTGATATCATGATAGCATTTGCCTGATTAAAGCTTTTCTAAATATTAAGGGTATACTTTCAATAGTTCTATCTATAATTAAACTCATTACAACATAATTGAGTAAACAGAATTCTATAAATTATTAAATAAGTGTATACAAACTTTTACTATTAAATTCAAAGTACAATACATACTTTCAAAATTGTGCTTGCAATATTAAAACTAGACATTATATTATCAAGCATTGTTTTTTAAATTGTTGCTGACGAAGTCAAAGTAAATAAATAAAAAGAGAAAAAAAACCAATGCACTCAATCATGTTTTGCAATAATGCCTCATTTATTTAGATTAGTACCATCTGTTTTTGTATAGTATAAAGCTTTGGATAGGATTTGTTAATTTATTTATATTTGTTATTTAATAATTTTATCAAGAAAGAACTCATGCTTGAGAATCTTTATAATGACTTAAATTTAATTTTTATCTTTATATCCCTAGTAGCACACAAATATTGTACAATATTGTTCAATAATCACAATATTGTTTAATATTGTGGAATATTGTTTAGTATCATATAATATCTCACAATATTGTACAATATTATTCTGCAGGATGTGCTACCTGGGATGTACCCAAGTATAGTAATATGTAGAATGAAATTATTAGTTAGAAAGCAATATAAGAAACAGACGTTTTTATTTCCCGATTTTTAAAATTTCTTGAATAGAAAAATAGAATGAATTAACGTTTTCTAAAAATGCATGTTGTATAAATTGCATGTTGGATCTCAAATATAGCATGAAACATATTATGCCCAGAAATAATTCAAAACAAGTCATTAACGTTACATTTCGAGTTTCAAACTTTAATATTTAAAAGTAACAAAATAGTTTTCAGCCTTTCATTTCACATTTTAGAAAACAAAGCGAATCTCCTTCGACCCTCAACTAGGTCTATGGAGGCCTAAAATGCTTGAAAGGCAAACTTTTATCTCTAATGACCTTGGTTCACGCATCCTTGACTTTGTAGCCAGAGTTAATGCTCCTTTACAATTCAAGATGGGAACCTTTCCAGTTTCGAGGCACGTGGGCCATCGTATGATGTGGTAAAAAATCACAGAAGGGCATGCTCATCCTCTTTCTGATCTTCTTCTGACATTCAAAAGTCCTTCATGTGCCCGAAATTGACCTTCAAAGGCATTGCTTAACACATTCTTGACCTATAAAATGGTCTATGATGGCCTTGTGAGAAGAAGGGGTAAATGGTACCTCCTAATTCCACCTTGACATCAGAATTTGATTACTTTGAAAGACAGCGCTCTCTGACTATCAAAAGCGGGGCCTGACTAAGGCATGGGCATACGGGGCAGTTGTCCCGGGCCCCCACATAAGTTTGGCCCCCAAAATTGAATAGAAATTTTAGTTTACGTATTCTTTTTTTAATGAATGTTCTTCATTATTAAAACAGGGAAGGAAAGGGGGCCCCAAAGAAGTTTTTGCCCCGGGACCCAACTAAGCTAAGTCAAACCCTGATCAAAAACCCCATTCAAGTCCCTCAAATGAGCTTTTCTTCAACTTCCTTATATAAGTGAATTTCTAGAATAGCTTTTATATAAATCATAATGGGAAATATTCTTAAGTAATGATCGTAATGAATTAGTTTTGCTCTATAAAGGATCAGAAATGAAGAAGAAATTTTTAGTTAATAAGCGCATGATTTTTTAAAATTTCATTTGCATTAAAAAAAGTCTTTAATTTTTCTTTGATTAGTCATACATATATTGAGTAATCATCCCAGATATTTGATAATAGTACCTGGTCTTGCATTCAACCCTTTGCACTCTGAAGAATAATTAGAGGCAAAATTATTCACCTAATACAAAGATTTGTTTATTGCTATGGAAAATAAACATACATAATTCTTTCAAGTCGAATTTCTTTGAAAAGTTAATCTACATCTCTTAACCATTATTTAGGCTTTTTTAACAATTAAATTTGTAAAATGAATAAATAAAACTTCAAAATTATGCGCAATCTTGAATAGTGAGTCAAAGGCACCATCGAGGTACCAAGGGTTAAATATCATGTACAAATTCAAATATTTGTTTTCATTTATAAGTAACGCAGGGGAAACTTAAAAGCTGAAATATACACCTGAGCAATTATCTTCTAATTATGTGATGGAATTAATTTTTTAATATTTGTCGAATGTCAAAGATTTATTTCCCCCTTCAGCTAAAATCTGAAGTGCTCTAATTGATATGTATGCACTACAATGTATTTTAGCATAATATCTCTAACATAATTGAAGGATTTATAAGTTTTAAAGTTTCAGAACTTTTTCACTTTCCCCAAAGAAAATGAAGTTCAGAGGGGTCATCTCTCTTAAAATTGCCTTACTTCTGCATTTCGAAACCTTGTGAACTTACTTGTGACATTAAGACAACCTATAAAAGATCATGTACAGCTAGTTTTACGCCATCTTTGGGAGTCTGAAGACCAAAAGAGGACACTGTGCCCTTCATTTGACAGAAAGGACCTCCAAAACAGGTGCATCGACTTGTCTTGAATTTGAAATTGGTACAACAGAGAAGTGAAATATGAAAGAGTGAACAAACCTTTTGACCTTCAACTTGGATATCCATGATTTCTAGCATATGACATTAATCGTTTCCAAATACTTTCAGTGGATAAACCTACGATTGTTTCTTGAGAAACTGAAGCACAAGAGAGCTACTTTTTAAATAAATGTTATTAAACTGGATCTCATAATGATGCAATCTTGCACTTATTGATGGTAATAATTTAACCCATTCTATTTAAATACTTGGAGATATTCACATACGAATGAATTTTATGTGCAATACTACCAGCTCTTATGTTCTTGTCTCAAATTCTTCTAGTTGTTTAACATTTCTTCTTGGTTTTCTGCGATTAAGCTTAAATTATAGCTAATGTAAGAGAATTTTTTGCAATTTATATTATCCAAGAATTATACATCACTTCCATTTCAAAGCATAAAAGTAGGATAATATTGTATTTTGAAAAAAGATCCGCTGTACTGATTTACCAGTTTTAGTGACCCTTACAGGTTTTTTAAAAATAAATTTAAAAAAGAACAAAAGAAGTAGTTTCTATCTTCTGTATATGTCTAATTCTCATTTTACGTATGTTTCAAAGCATTAGGCTCATACGGCAAAAGGCATTTGTTTATAACTTTTGTATAGTATAGCACGTATCTCTCCCATTATGAATTATAAGTTTTCTTGATCTATTTGGAAAAGAAAATAAAACACCACACGGTAGTTAACAGAACGAGCAAAATCTTTTAAATAAATTATTTTAAAACGATTTTAAATTTTTACCGGTACCAATGTTTATACTATCAGGAATGCCTTCATAAATGGATCACATCTTTGTTTGCAGTTGGTAGAGAACTAAAACGCATTATATTTCAATTAGATTATGAACGTATTTGCAAAAGGGGCCGGGATAGCGTGGTTGGTAGAGCGTTGGATAAGTATTCCTTAGGTTGCGATTTCAGACCTCGTCGGCCGAAGATTCCCGGAGTGTGTGTTGGCTGGCTTTAAACATGTCGTGGTCACAAAATCCTCCATGGCTAGAGCGATACCACGGGAGCTAATTACGACCTGTGAGTGAACTATTGAAAATATATAAAAGAAGTGTGCTTGATAAAAATTGATGTAACGTGTATGTAGCTAAGTCGTACTGTTGGCCCTAGTTGGTGCTACTGAGCCTAGAGATGCTGAATCACTGATAGGCCTGTCAGCGGGCTTGAAAAAGTGTCATAAATAACAAAAACTTATTTACAATAGCACATATCGAACTGCACGCATTTGTCAGCTCTTCAGTGAAATACTTCAATTCTCTTTATTGTAAGTTGTGGAATAGATTCCAAAATCTGCTTGGCGTTGCGTACTCATAATATCGAATGTGTGACTTCATTAATAAAAAAAAATATGAGAAAATCTTCCAACATTTCATGAAAGCGTTTTTTTTTTATTTGCTACGTTCATAACTCCATATCAGTGATAACTCCAAAAAAATCAAACTTTTTATGTATGGCTTTAAAAAAGTAATGACTTTAATACATGAAATTCTTTTTATGATTTTGTGAACGCAATCAACGCTTTATGTGAAATCATGGTTTCAATTAGTTAAAAAACTAACATGCAAAACACAAATGTGATTTTCGGTTACCAATTGCCAGGTATCAATAATCATAACACTTAACACCACACCACACCTCCGTTTCTAAGGCTCATATGTACCCTTTATGGTTTAGCATGGATGTAGATAATTAAAAATTTACACAGCAATTCAGTTGAAAGAAACAAACAAGTGAGAAAATACGAACACATGTAACATAATAAGAAATGATAAAAACTAGAATGAAAAATAACTGTAGCACAATAAAAATGAACGAATAAAATATAAAGGAATTATAAAAATTACTACTTGGAGGGAGGGGGTAAAGATTAAATTTTGAATAAAATGCAAGGTGTGTTAAATGATGCCCTAAAAAGTGGTAGGGTTAATTTAATTGGGACCGTTTTCAATTAGAAATCTAATTATGTTTTTTAAAAAAATCACCAAGCAGTATACTAGGCCGGAATGGCCTGGGATTCGCATTCTTTGGGTTGTGAGTTCGAACCCACAAGCCGAAGACTCTCCATGAGTGATGGCTAACGAACTTTAAATCTGCCGTGGTCGCAAAGTTCTTTATGTTGAGATTAATACCATTGGGGGTACTGGGCCAAAGATGATGGGTCTCTGCTCTAGATCTAAATTATGACCTGTGCATGAATGAAGTCCACCCCGTTGAAAGGGTTTGTGACGTGTGTGAGCTGGAAGTCAGACTTCAGCCCACGGGATATAAGGGTTTCATTCCCACCGAAGCTACTGCACCCCTCCTCCGGTGTAAAGCGGAACACAAGAAAACAAGTACAATTACCATAGAATCAGTAAACCTGCTAGAATAACGCCAAATAATCTATATTTTGTAACATTGGTTCGCCAATACCTGAAAAAGGTTTCATGGCCTTACCCACAATTTTATACGAGGATGAAAAAGGAGATAATATCTTTATTAGAAAGGGTGCAAGAAACTTTGGAAACACTATTCCCATAAGTGATGATTGATAAATTTCATCTACACTTACCTTTGCTGCATTTCTGTTGGCATTCTTCAAGCGTCTCAAAATTGTTTTCGTTCCCCTTGCATCCGCTGTAATAAAATTGCTGGCACTCTCCAGCGCGCTTGTTGAAAAAATATCTCTGAATACGACCCCTGCAGGGTCCGACGATCTTTATCTGAAAACAGGCGTCGTCGAGTCCTACAGAAAAATTTATTTATTTATAATTTTTAGAAATATTGCTCTGTAAACCTGGCGATTTGACTTTAAACTGCTAATTTTGGCAAGTACTATTTTGGAGAGAGAAAATATACTTTGTCAGAGTAATTGTTTCTTAAGCGGTTAAAAATTAGTTTAAATGTTCATGTCTTTTATCATCTTTTTTTTCCAAATTATTTTAACCTATAAAGATTTTTTCATTTTATTAATATTTTTAAGAAAATATCTATTTTTCCATATAATTTTCGTGATTTTAGTTAATTTAGAGAATTAACAATTTAAGTATATTTACAAAATATCTCATTGTCAATTCAAATAAATTTGATTGTCATTTTTTACTTTTGCTATTAATTGGTTTTTCATTGTAATGAAGAAAAAAAAGAATCTGATAATTTTGCCACACTTAGGTTTAAGTATGTCACATACTTTTAATCCAGGGACATAAAATATAGCACTTACTTTTTTTCTATTTGAATCTGAATGATTTTATAATCTTTTTACCAATCTTATAGCTCCTTTCTCATTGCTCATATTACGTATAATAAAGATATAGATGTACAAGCAGTAATTAAATGTTGAACAAAACTTTTAGAGTTATAGAATTTTTTAATTGTGTGACCTAGTTTGGTTCCTTATTTTAATACAATAAAAATTCTGATGTCCCTAGTTGGCCATATGCAATTTTTATTGTTCGTTTCATTTTAATTCATTTAATTGCACCTTTGAATATTTTATCGAACTTACTCAAAGTCATACTTTTACAATATATTAACTCTTGCTACCTTTTAGCTTTTTCTATTTTAGTTATAAATATTTAATTTTATTTAACTTGATAAAATAAATAATATTTTTTTCCTTTTAATCACTGCTGTCATACATAAAGTTTAAAATTCTAAATAATAAGTTTTTAACATTTATCAAACGTTATTGAAAATTAAAATAATAAGATTCCTGAAATGGATCACCATTCAATAATAAATTTAGTATAGGTTTATTATAGGTTTTGGCTAAGTATAATTTTTATGATCCTCATTCATATGAATGCGGATCATAAAACCGATCCTAAACCAAAAAAAGAAATAAAAATAAAGATTAAAATGGAATCTGCTATGCATATTTCAATGTATCTTGTCAGAACATCATTTCTTGAACGGCCAAGCACCACGTGCTCGTGCGAGTTAAATTATATTTTTATTCATTTTCATGGTTTCATTGAATGAGTCACTTTGGTATTGCAAACGATCCAAAAAAACTTTTGCTCGCATTTATTGTTTTTAAAAAAATATCATATTTCCTATTTATTTCATTTCGTATAATCACGTGCTCAAAATGACATTTTCTAGGTTTTATTTGCTGTAGTCATTAACTTATTTTTTTAAATCAGAGCTTTCGTAAATTCCAATGGCAACGCGTTATTGAAAACTGATATTTTGGGATGCTCGTGCAAATAATAAAATTTTTATTTTTCGCTTGCGGATTTTTGTTGACGCCAAAAATCTCATCCCAAAAGCGACATCATGTTCTGGCATGATAGTAACAGAAAATATATGTTTGAATTATATGTTTATTTATGAATTATGCGTCTGCTTACGATGATATTCTTCCAACCACACATTACATTTCCTCCCCAACCCCTCCTATTCTTCATGGATATTATTTACTTGCACCTTATCTTAAATTGCAATTGTTGGAACGGTTATTCTGTTTTTAACAGCAGTAGCAGATGATATTACAAGGATATGGATTTTTTT
Source organism: Argiope argentata (assembly GCA_026289955.1). Classification (NCBI taxonomy): domain Eukaryota; kingdom Metazoa; phylum Arthropoda; class Arachnida; order Araneae; family Araneidae; genus Argiope; species Argiope argentata. The sequence goes on along the minus strand of JAOUZG010016644.1, from coordinate 4,097,702 downwards.
CATTAAGTATTAAATTCAGTGCCAACAGCAAATTATTTGTTAAAATTCTACACTGAGAAGAATTTTTTATGTAATGTTACGACACTGAAATTAAAAATAGTTCTTAGACGAAATTTTTGAAATTCAAATGAATATAATTCTTTGCTTTCTTAGAAGTTTTTTTTTTCTTTTCAATTTCTAAAGTAGAATAATTGATAAAAAAAATCTATCGCTGCTGAGTCCATCGATATACACATAAAAAAATTTTTAGCATAGTGAATATAAACAAATAAAAAAAATATTATACATAAATAATAAAAAATGAAGAACCAAAATAAGAAAGAAGTAAAATGAAGCGAAAATGCAAATAATAAATTAATAATATAAATACATAAACAAATAAGGCAGCAGAAGGTGATGGCTAATTTTGAAAAATAATAAAGAAGGAAAAATAAATATTAACTATTGACATAACTAAAAAAATAAATTTATGTAATAAAAATTTAAAATTTATTAAAAAGTTAATAATACTAATAAATAAATCAGAAAAAGTATTAGTGATGTGAATCCTTTTGGTTGAGTTCAACTGTCATGGTTGGATGTGCAATATCTTTAGCTGATTAAGAAAAAGCAGAATGAAAGTTTTTGGCGCTTATATTTTTCCACCTTAGGCCTCAAAGCTCTCTTATTTTTCAAAGTCGGTAAATAAGAGAGCTTTAAGCTCCAGAGACTTCTTGCTGGTTTATTGAAGAACGGTGCCTGACTTTTCCAATAATTCAATGGGTGATATAAATTTGATTAATATAAAAATTATTCTGAAGTCTTTTTTTACAATTTTTTTTTAAATACAAATTTGCGGGCAGTTTATTTGTTGATGCTATTTTGTGAGTTCATATATTTTGTTTCGTTTATATCCAAAGTGTGATTTAATCCCCTTTGGATATAAAATGAAGTAGGCGTTTTATTATTACAATAAATCATCTGATTTTTTTAAAAATTTGATTATAAATTCTTCCTTTCTTGAGTCAATTTCCTATCAGTTATATGCCTCCTCAGAAAAATACTATTTTTAAAAAAACTATTATTTGGAATGTTCTAAAGTTTCGAAATTGCTGGAATTATAAATTTTGTTTGGTTTCAGTTTCTTTTTTCTTTTCTTTTCCTTATTCAGTTTTTTGAGTTATTAAAAAATGCGATAAAGAATCTGTAATGTTTCGTTTGAAATTGTTGAATAAGCTTTACTAATTGCTAGAGGGTATGTTTTTTTGTAACTCAAGCATTCAATTTTTATTGTAATGTTATTATTAAGCCATATTTCAATAAATAACTATAAGGTAATAAATATATCAATATAGTTATTTTTTCTACTCTTATTAGGTATATTTATTTGACAGTTTCCGGCTACAGTCCATCATATAGATCTAGCGGTTCTTTAGGAGTTATATTCTTATATCTTATGTTTTGGATAGTGGTTATTGAGTAAAGATTAAAGGGAATGCTTGAATACAATATTAATGTAATATATTAATTTATATGCATGACAGCTATTGCTGTTATTGTTATTTTTCTAACTGTTTTATAAGTGCTCTTTTAATTGTTTGTGCTGCCATCTATCGGCAGACTGCTAAAGTAATATTGAATTCATTGAAAATTATATCATTTATGTAAATCTTAAGTAACTAAATTTTCCTTAAGAGTTGTGGATTTCAATTTTAAGAGAATAAATTAGACTGAAAAAATATCTATATCTATATCTATATCTATCTATCTATCTATCTATCTATCTATCTATCTATCTATATATATATATATATATATATATATATATATATTGTAACTGTAAATTATAGTAATTCTAAAATCTACGCATTTCACAATAATTCCAAGAAATATTTAATTCTTCACGCAATTGAAATTTCTCTCCATAAAAATAGGCTTTCCTTTATTTCTTTATTTATTTATGTAAACAATAATTTACTTTTGAACTATTTACAGAACAAAACACAGAATACGATAAAATAATGTTTTCAGTGAATATAATTTTAAAAATAAATATAATGGATGAAATAAATGCTTGTAATAATAAAAAAAGAAGTCTAGATACTTACCACAGGTTGCCCAATTACATTCACAAGCTGCAATAAAATGAATTTGAAATTATATAATTAGAAACTTTCACAACATTTTGCTATTATATAATTGATATTAAATATGAAAAATTTTATTTCGTTAATCAGAAAATGAAAACTGATTAAATAATTTTCATGCAACATCACTGAAATTTTATCATAAATTTACAGCTAATTAAGTGAAAAAAAATTTTGTAAAAAGAATTGTTCTACCCTTGTTTTATTTTTGTTGGTGCTGTGGGGCTACTGTGTGTACATGAGAATTTTATTACATATGATTTGAATTATAATTCATCATAAAGAAATCCATTTATATATTTCTTAGAGGAAAAATATTCCCTTAAATTAATAAATTTTCATAACATGAAGCAAATTTTATTTTATTTTAATACTTTTATTAATGATTGATAAATTACTTACAAATTTCTTTGCTATTTTCCTGTTAATACCATCATATAACATTAAAATGTGAATTGAAGCAAATTATTTAATTTATGATAAAAAAATACAAATTTAATTTTTTCTCATCAATGTCGAAACATTCTTAACAGTACTAAAATATTCAATATCTAAAAATCGACACCTGAATGATTAAAATAGAACTCTTGTTAGATTTTTTTGTTTCTCCGTCATGCAATTAATAATATAGTTAGAATATTAATTCATACACTACAACCCTTTTTGTTGTATAACTCTTTATTAATTTATTGCTTTTAGGAATCGCTTTCATAGCTGAAGCTGGCATCATCCAAAATTAAAATGGATTAGAAAGGTCTCTATTTATATCCATTTAAATCAATTGAACAGGCAAATGCCGAAGATAGCCCGACACACCAGAACACATGATTAAAGGAGATATTAATTTAATTAAAATTAATTCGGATCATTACCTTATTCGTAATGTTCACTCAATTTTGATTTTTCAGTATCAAAAAATTTCTAAAAATTATTTTTATTTTATTGTTGAAATTTCTATTAAAAAATATGGACGTCATCTAGATGTAAATTCAAGGATTATTTTCTTTCTTCATACAACTTTTATTAATAATCTATAAAATGTAAATTAAGAGCCAATATATTTAATTTTTACGATATCATGTTGAAAACCTTGTTTCATTTTATTTGGTTAATAAAGCCTTTAAAAATTTTTGAATTTCATCAGTTTTTTCTCTGAGATTCCATCTCCCAGTTACAGTTAATATAAAATATTCGCACTATATTAACTTCAATCATGTCCTTTTTCTAACATTAAATAAGCACTAAAACAAATCATAAACAAATAGTTTCTAATTATTGAATGATAATTTCGTCAGCATAATCTTTAGATATTATTACATCATATGTTAACGTTAATCCGTTGTCTATCTTCTGTTTTTATTACAAAAACAACATATTTTTACAAAATTTTTTATTTAAGGGTTAATTATTTTACTTATAGAGCATGTATCTTCTTCCATTGTTTAAACTATTCAAAATAAGTTAATACTTCTACTGGAAAAATAATTAAGCTGATAAAGAATGTTTTTAATTTTATTTGAGTGGATAAATAGGCTTCTAATTTATTATATAATTCAAATCCTTTGACTGAGGATTTCGAGTTTTTTTTTAAATTAAGAGCGTACTTTCTTGGTGTAAAGTTTGTAAATTTTTGAGCAATTCTGCCTACTTATAAAATAAAATTTGAGGTACTTATATTTTAAGATAGTCTGAAAATGAAAATGGCGCTTTTTTATGGCAGAAACTAAATGGATGTGCCTAGTTTTATATGTTTTAGACCATTTCATTTTCCCCGCTGAGAAAATCCGCCATCAAATTCAATGATCTTTCTCCAGAAGACGGACTAAAATAGGATTCGATGATGCTATTCAAAGCTTCATAAATCGGTCTGATTTGTTTAAAACTTTAATATCTATAGAGTTTTTTTTTGCTATGTTTAATAAAACAATGCATGTGGGGAAGGATACGTGATAATTTAAATTTTAGTAACTTAAATTCTGAGTTTTTAATTTTTTGTGTAGTACATTGACTTAACAGCAATTTTTGTTGTTGTGTGATCATTCGAAACAATTTTTCAAATGGGAGTTTATTCTTATTAAAGCATGCATATTTCTTTCAGTATATCTGCGAAAAATTTGGATTGCTTTAGGAGCGAACTTGTAATGTTCTGGTTTGTTGACAAGTAACATAATCATTAGACAGAAGTGCACGTCCGTCCAAGGGATGTTATCTGGCTTTATAAGGCTAACACCGTAATACTCCCCCACCAGTAATTCTGTGAGGGGACAAACGATTTTTATAGCTCCAAGAGATATCACGAGGTTGTGATTTGATGCTTCAAGTCAGTCTGACTACTTTGTTAGGTTGCTACATCATGGGAGTCTGACGAATTTGTTTGATTGCTCCATCAAGGGTGTCTGACAACTTTGCTGCTGGTAGTGGTGTCATGGCAGCTATATGAAGCTGCTTACGAAGATTTCTTATTCAAGGTCGTAGGGGCACCAATTGCAGCTGAAGCGGACTGCCTTAGGAGCGAATTTGTAAGGTTTGGGTTTGTAGCCGAGCAACATAACCCTTTGACAAAAGTGCATCTCTGTCCAAGGGATGTTATCTGGTTTTATGAAGCGAACACCACATATCTACCTCGTCTAACGAATTGCAACTAATTATTTTAGGGTACCTGCTTTTTTAGATGATAGGATTAGATGCCGCAAGATTTTGTGTTTATAATCATATTTGATGCTGTAAAAACATAAGAAATAATATTGTTTATATGAAAGAAAATACTTACATAGAGTCTTGTTGCAGTATGCTTTGCAGGGTTCTTCGCACCTGATGGTCTGATCGTTGTAATGCTGACCATCAGGGCAAGACTGGATCTTTTTCTCCCCATTCTGGCACACGATGTAAGTGCTACAATCTTCGACATTTGGATACTGGCTGTAATATTTGCCGCATTTTATTTCTTGATTACTTTGAGCTAGAGAATAAAAAAATCCCACAAAATGTAATTAATTTCCATCTCTAAAAATTTTACTGTTAGTAATATTTACACGGAAAACCATTAGATAGATAGATAGATAGATAGATAGATAGATAGATAGATAGATAGATAG
>JAOUZG010016644.1:4063107-4084169 GCA_026289955.1 Argiope argentata | reverse complement strand
TCACTTGTTAATAGAATACTTTTTATTCATCCAATCTAGTTCAAGTACATTTTTTAAAACTTGTAGTGAATGCCATTTGATCTTAATATAGTTTTATCAAATATTAATTTATTAATTTTTTATAAATTAATTAGTAACTAATTTTCTAGCCAAAAAAATCTTCATTTCCCCGCCACCAAATGAGCAACGAATTCAGTTTGTTTTTCCCGCACACTAATGGAATTAGGCTTAACGTGTTTTCGGCTGATTGTTTTAAACGATTCTGTTTATTTTCATAACGTTTGATGTTTTGAAATTAAACATCGTTAATGAATCGATCTTTCGAATTCATTTTGAAGTATTTTCGCATTGAAATAATACAGAATGAAGAAAATTAGAAATTTATAATTTGTATTACGTTTCCCAACTGGTGTAGAGAAATCACGCATTTTGCGTTGTCACAGTTGGATTTGAATCCTCAATTGTCTCTGAAAATTCAATGCTAGTATAATTATATGATCATTTATTTATAGTAATTAAAATAGTCAGACTGGGATAGTCTGGTTTGTATAGCTTTGGATTCGCATCTCTTGGAATGCTTCAAACACCATATTTAGAAAGGAGAACGGAAATTTGCTTTCTGTTTTTGCCGCTTAATACTGAGATTCTGTCATATTTACATTAATTGCAACTATTTAATAAAAAACAACTAAAATTAAAATTTCTCTGTTAACCTAAGTAGGAATGGATCTTTAAAATTTGCTTTTTATATTACTTGTTTTTTATTGATTTCTGTAATGTTTCAGTGCGCCTTTGTCACCATAGATCCACCAGATTTGATTTGTCCTTAATAACAATCATACAATCTGTGCCATCCCTAAATATACTCACGCAACATCGATAGTTATAAATTATTTGAAATGCCTGATATGACCATTAATAAAATTTATTATTAATTGATTTTTGAATTATATCTTTTGAAAATAAATATTGCCTGTTTTTATCTATAATTCAGGGGCATATCCGTAGGAACAAGGAACGTTTGTTAACATTAAACTTATTTCTTAAGTTTAATGAAAAAATATTTTATATCAATTGATTTACCTCTTAATGCTTCAAATGCTGTTGATAGAAACGTGAAACATATTCTCATTTTTATTTATGAATATGGAAATATTTTATTCACAGACCATTCTCCATCACGAAAACAATATAAAATGATAACACTCCTCATGAATTGTTTATTTCATGAAACTTTGTAATTGGAGTTATACGCCTCTTTATAATATTAAAGGAAATGGACGCTTGTTCCTCTTTTGTTAGGACTCTCTGTGTATCGGTCTGTTCGGATTTATTTCAGGACAGGTGCATAGAGTTTGAATAAGCTGGAGAGAATAAATATAAAAAATGAAATCTACGGTCACAAATTCCAAGTTTTCATGTGAGAACCTTATTATTTTTAAGTGATTGTTTGTTTTAATTAATTTAAGTCATTAACTGATTTAAGCCGATTTTTAAAAAATTACGAAACTTCTCTTTCTCTCTTTCAAATGATAATTTTTTAAACTTTCATTAAAATTTTTTCTGGCTGGCAAACAAAGTTTTGAAGCTCCACCAGTTTTAAGATTAAAAAAAAAACAGTTATTTCGACGAAAAGTTCACTATTACTGGAAGCTATTGTATACGTGATAAAATAAAAGGAACGTAATGCAGATTAGTATCAAAATTATAATCTAATATTTACTGTATTTTGAGAAATACATTTAGTAAGAATACGCTTATAATATGTAAAGAATAAATATAAGTCGCGTTTTGCAAAATTGCGATAGTTAAATCTGAAAGAGAATTCAAAACTGAAGTTCTGAGTGCGAGATTAATGATTTAAAAGTAAGAAATTACAAACAAACTGGAAGATGACGTCATTTCATAGAAACGGCAAACAAAAAGCAATTGATAGTAACATTAATTAAATATTTCAGACAATACTGGCAAAACAAACCTCAAATGTCATGGGTCAGGTGACTCGCTATCTACCGATGAAGAAACGAATATTTTTTGCCTACGTTATTTCGGAGACACCAAAACCTCCAAACCTAAACAACATTATGTTCTCACATGATAATAAATCGGTATGTGGATTTTTCTGATTGTAGGGTGCAGCTAATCATATGCCTAAATGCAATCTGGAAACGCTCGTTTGAAAAAAAATATTACAAGCAATGTGACAGTAGTGCTTGTGTTCGCGAAAAAAAGTAGATTCCGAAGATTTAATTATGGAAAACAAAAAACTTAAAAGGATTCAACTCAAACAAAAGACTCAAAAGTAAAATTTATTCTAATTACTTTATTTATATTTTACAATTAAACGTTGCATTTCCAAACAATTTAATCATCACAATTACATTATCTAACCAACAAATATAAAATCTTAGTGATAACAGATAATCACTGGTCATTTTTTATTTTGTGTTTACTTTAGTAAACTACCACGTCAATCGCTTTTTTCAACATTCAAAATGTCGTTACTTTTGCATTTTTTCAGCTGTTCTTTGGTGCATCTATGCTTTCTGGGCTCGAACGCGGTTCCAGGGGGACACTCTTTCTTTAAGGGTTGGAAATTGACACATTTTATGTACCTTCGACAATTCAACTCATCTGGCAAAAGTTGGTTTGCTCTTTTGCATACAGATCCCTCACCTAAATAGAAAGAAAAAAATGCGTAAATAGAACAAAAATTTGTGCTTACAATATTTATTAAATAAAACGGATTGTCTTTAACAACTGATTGTGAATAACGAATTTGATTATCTTTTATAATTAGCTTGAAAATAGAATTTATAAATTCAAATTTGAATAATGTAGTACTTCAAATTGACAAAAGAACTGGAATTCTTCAAAGAAATAGAATGCTGGCTAAGTTTCGTTGAAAATGTATATCAGATTTAGGTTAATATATGGGATTTATATAGATAATACAAAACTCAAAGTTTGCTAATAATAAGTCCAATCATTTTAATGGACTTTTAAAAAATATGATTTCAGCCAATCAGATTGAAGCAAGGGAATTTTTTTATTATTATTACTCTTTAATAAAGAAATAATTAATTAGAAGTCTCAAATAGTCAAATTTTTCACGATACTTCTATCATATTTCTGCGAAGAATTCTGATGAAAAGAAGAAAAATATTTTAAATAACTAACAATTATATGAAGAGTATAGAACATGCAACAGTTAAAATGCAAGGTAACAGAAACAAATTAAAATTACTTGTACAGGAACTCCTTAGATAGTAATTAACATAAACTATCTATTAACAGATTGATACATAAAATTATTATGATATTTTCACTTTAGGCAACTTCAAAAGTCTGTTACTATGAAAAATTGAAAAATTGAAAAAAAATGCAATAATAAATATAATAATAGACATGATCTAAGAGACGTTAACTCTTCTAAAGTTTTTTTGTTAACTGAATAATAATTCCTATCATATGATGTTCAATACAAGAATGAAAATATTTCTGAAATAATGTTCTCATATCTCTCACAATAAAATTTCACCATTTACCTAACTACCAGATTAAATAAAATAATATAAAAACCATACATATCTTGTATCCTCAAAAAGAGAAATGGCCAGTCATTCCATTCGCAATAATTTAAATGATTTATTTATTCGGGAATCAATGATTGGTCTTGCTGTCAGAATGCAACAATTAAAAACATAAAACAGATATGAATCTGCTACTGATGTTATATATATGGCATTTAACGAATTAATGTTGCTTTCGTTGTCCCAAAAAATACCCCTTTTGCCATAAGAAATGCTTAATGCGTTCTGTAGACAGATTCAGTCCATTATTGGAGGAGGAATTGAACATTTAAGGCACCTTCTTTGGACAACAATTACGTTGTTGACCTTTCAAGTCATCTCCCCTGTGGCTTAAATTGGACACTTTATAGAAAGAATCGATTAATAAGGGTAAACAGTTCAACAAAATATCACTAATCATAGAAAGAATTGAAGCTCAAGCATAAAATTTATATACAATCAGACAAAGATTCAAAACAGTTTTTTTAACTTCAGAAACTAATGGACAATTTAATACTTAAATGTTATAATGCATACGATTTAAATGACAATATCCTGTTGAGAGAATGCCAAGGAAGAATGGTTTTAAAATTATGTATTTATTGATCACACCACATATTTTTTGAAGCCTGAAAACTATAAAAAATAGCACAATGTCAACCGGATATCAGAAAAGTTTGTTGCTTTTCTGTAGGTTTTCATTACGAAATGTAATGTTGAAATTTAATTAGGAAAGAATTTCTCAGAACTCAATGAACTCTTTTGGCAATGGATGCTATATTTTATATAAAATCCAACAATGTCAAAGTACCTTTGTTTTGTATTTTCCTTTTCAATAGTCCTAGCATCACAAAGATATTCAAATACTTAATACTCCTATTCAAGATATGGAAACTTGTATAGGAAAGAAAAATTTTCAAATTCAGTTGTATGCTATAGCAATTAACTCTTGGCCTTCTGACAATGGTCAAGCATTGCATGATATAGTCCGAATAGACGTGTTATATCAACAAAGACACAGATTTACATAATTTTGGCCCGGCGAGATCGACACTGAGCAGCAAAGGTTCAGTGAGCGGCTTATAACAAGATTTTATAGGCTGATATGCCAGTTTCTAGTCATGAAGGATTCACTGTCGATCTCATCCCATATAGCACAGAAGAGAGCTTCAGAAAAATTGAGCTCATGTTATTCAACTACCAGCTCCAATAATTTTCAGTTAAACAAACTATATGACAATGGATTCTAATCAAGTTACTAAAGTTATCTACTGATATGATAGGTTTAGGGGTATCGTGGGATTTGTATCAGTGGTATTCTTTCAACATTATTTTATAAGCCATTTTACTAGTTTCCAGTCGTTGAGTGTTTCAATGTCGATCTTGACGTACTTGAATGATGCAACTCTAAATCCGGTAATTGAATTTTAGGAAAAATCAGCTTCAGTTCATTTGCTAATCATTTATAACTTTTTTTAATCATCCTAACTACAATGATCTTTCAAACTTTTGCTTCATGATGTCAATTCCTTATCTTGCTATTCGAGAGATGGGAATATCATTTCTTTTAAATAATATAGACATCTGATAATTAAAGTAATCAAAATGAAACACCAAATCCATGTGAACCTTGTTACCGATGGTTCTCATGCTGAAATACTATATTTCAAAAAATGCTTCAATTTTTTTCATAAATGTTTAATACAACTAAGACAAGGAAATCTCATGGTAAATAGCTTTCTACTATCGAAAATTTCAAATATAACTGGTGTTCCATTAAATAACATATTGTAATGACTTGACGCTGGTCGATAAAATAAATAGGTAGCGTTTAAACACGAATGTTTTATTTACAGCTTTATACAATAACAAAAAAACACGTCCTCTAGGTTAATATGCTGGGAAATATTTACATCTGGGATAATAGTTCCATGACTATCACAAGGGTAAACTAACCGCCTGTCAGCTTATTCAGATACTGCAGTAACTCGAGAGATCTACGGATTACTTCCAGTAGATCTTTAATCAATAAATTCGAGATCACGGGTTATCTCTTCAACTGTTCAGCTCTTCGGCTCAACTCACAGCTCGTCTCGGATCAGCTCGACTCCTCGTCGTATCAGCTCTCGTCGTCCAGTCTCAAGCTAGATCATATGGTCTCGTCCTCTCTTCCTTCCAATACCTTCCATTTTAACTTCGGTGAAACTCCGCCTCTCAGGTTCGCATTGGCGCGCTTAAGGCACTGATCATTCAACAATTCTTCAGAAATATACCCAAGGGTCAGAAGTAACCGTGGGAATATTTTCCACTCCTCCATGCCCCCAGCGGATCCCTCACAGAAAATTTCCCCCAGCAGAAAATTTCACATATGGAGGTTTCAGTACTTCTTTCTTCAAAGGATCGTAAACCGCATGTGTTATTCATTATCGGAACTTTATCCCAATTTGGGTGTTCCATATAAGAAATAGCTGCATCTAGTGTTTTGTCACGGGTTTCTTCTTCAAAGAGCCTCAAACACATGTGTGCTCCATTATAGGACTCCATTCAAGTCCAAAAGGTAACATCAAAGCGGGAGAAACACAATGCGCAACAAAAGAAATAATTCTCTCACCGCTGGCCAGAAATAACAATGTTCGAACATGTGTCTCTTCAGGGGGAAATAAGTTTTACGACTTCTTTACAATATAAACAATATTTAGTGGAATTGCAAACTGTGATTTTTTACCGTTTAATAAAAGATTACTAGGTCATACATAAGTTAGAAAGAACTCTTTACAACTATACTTTAAGACTAAAACTATTATTTGAAGTCCAGAAATTTAAGTACATCATTTAGATACAAAATAGTTAATTTTCCATGATATTGAAAAATTACGAAAGCACTGATGACGTAGGAGACCACTTACTTGCTTGATCAGGACACACATTCCCTTCGATGCAAGCACCATTTGCGTCTCTATAGACGTAGTTCTCAGGACAGGTCTTAACAGTTGGTATACCATCATTACAGACCATGTATTTGTGGCAGTCAGACTTTACAGGGAAAATTCCGTAGGATTCTGGGCATTTCTCGTCCACTGCAAAGAATCAAAAGGAAAATGCAATCTAATGCTGGTAATGAATGTAAATCAAAGAGTAAAAAAATAAGGACATCTCAGAACTAAATAACGTATTTTAGGATCTTTCAATAACCAAGCCAACAAATAAAAGTTCACCCGTAGCTCATTAATACTCATAGAATAAAGTAAGATTCCATGTCTACATACGCATAATAATTATATGCATGATAAACTGAAGATTCATTGCATTTTTTGCTTGAAATTTTTTTTCATAGGTTAAATTTCCGAGTGAGGGGTAATAATAATTTATATTACAAATGAAATGTTTTTATTTTCCATGATTTAATCAAGGATAAACCTTAATGATAGAAATAGTTGCTCTTAACACTATATTATCCTTTCAATGATAGCTACAATTGATTTGAAATCATGCGGTCTAAAACAGAATTGATTATTATTATTCAATTTTCAATGTTCAGTATTATCCTCAAATAAAAATTATTTAATACATACACACAAAGATTAAATACATATAATTATAACTACATACGTTGAACTACCATCTGACATTTCCAAATTCTATGGAACACCAGATTTACAATGCATTTGGGATTTAAAAATCTGCAACCTTTTAACTATGAACCTAGAATGTCGTTATCCTACATTGGTTTGAGAAGACTATAATGAGGATAAATTCTGATAACAGTTCATAAGTTGTTGTTGTTACTAATGGTACTTGTCATGGACAAGCGCGCTGACGGCCGTCATCGATCTTAAGCCGGATGAGAGTCTTTTGTTTTTTACGTCGAATCAACTTAAGCCAAGAGCACAACTTAGCTACACACTCATTACATTCTCTTGCACAGCTCTTTTTACAAGGGAGCAAGTTAACACCTCACAGAAGAACAACCATGACCTAACCAGGACTCTAACCCGAGACGCCCAGATCACGAGGAAGACGTGCTACCTTTGTGCCTTTACGATGGCCCAGCTCATAAGTTGATGTATAAGGCATGTACAATAGAAAATATCCAATATAGGTAAAGAAAAGTCCTTTCTCAAAAAACAATTTTATACCTACTTTTCTTCGCTTTAATTTAATTTTTCAGAATTGCAACTATTTGTGTATTATTTGTAATTTATTATTTATATAATAGACCAAACATTATGTTTTTACCAAGCAATATACTTAATAAAATTTGCTTCTTACTTTCTCATATATGAAATATACGAAAAAAAAGTATTGTAATCGTCGAAAACTCCAATTAATGTTCTTTTTGAATCCTATAAATTTGTATATCTACATCAATCACTAATCTATCAATTCTTTCAATTGGAATGATACATTTAATTAAAACAATAGATGGATTAAAATTCTGCGCTTAAAAAATTACTTTGGAATAAAATATTATTTGCCAAAATAGTACAATGGTTATGAATAGAAGATCAGTACAGTTATAAAAACACTATTCCAAAATCCAAAAAGGGTATTAAATCGTTTGAGACAATCCACGATGATTTTCCGTGGGGTTTGTACAACTTCCGAAAGATCAGAAAAAAATAGTCGGTAATTTAAACATTTATTGCCGGTTGTATAAAATACATTAAAGGTTGTGGCGGATGCTGCTTGATCATTCTTTTTCAGCTGTGAAAATTTTACTAAGGGTTGTGTGGAATGATGCTTGAACATTCTTTGCTATTTATAATAGCTACATTCAAAGTTGGAGTGTAAGCTGCTTGAAAGTTCTTTGCTAGCTGAGGGAAATTAGACTAAATGTTGTGGCGGATGCTGCTTGATCATTCTTTGTCAGCTGTAAAAATTGTACTATAGATTGTGTTGGATCATGCTTCGGCATTGGTTGCCCTTTGTAATTGTTATATCAAAGATTGTGATGGGTACTGCTTTAATATTCTTCATCTGTTGTAAAAGTTATATGAAAGGTTGTTGTGAATGATACTTGAACATTCTTTACTAGCTGTACAAGTTATATTAAAGATTATTTTGAATGATGCTTGAACATGCTTGGTCAGTTGTGAAAATTGTACTAAAAGTTGTGTTGTTGGGCTTTCTTTGACATTTGTAATATTAATATAAAAATTTGTGGTGGTTGATACTTAAACATTCTTTGCCATTTGTAAAAGTTAAACAACAATTTGTAGCGGACGATGTTTATTAAATAAATGAAATCCAATGCCAAGAATTTTAAAGTAAAAAAGGTTTTAACCCTTTATCTACTGAAGGTACTTATAAGTACCATTTAAATATGGATTATATTTTTGTATTATGACTATTTTTGCCGATGGTATTCTAAAAAAACATGGAGAACTCAAGTAGCAAGAAGTTAATATAAGCTAAAAGTAAGAATGAAAAATATTTAATTGATAATTAAATAAATTAAGATATTTATATTAATTAAAAATTTTCTCTTCAGTTCTCTGGGATTATTCTGTAAGGAAGCTTAATTACTGGTGCAAAAATGAAGTTGAAAAATTGATGGCAACATAATTCAGTAGATGAAGGGTTAAATGTGAAGAAAAAGTGCAATAACTTGGCGAAAAGTTTGGCGACTTCCATAGTTACCATCCATCGGAGCGCTAAGGGCTCTCCTTGGAGCGCTAAGCCTTTTCTTTCCGCAGTCTGGTTTATCATCTGGAGGGATACAGAATCTGATGGAATCGAACTTGAAGTCTTCTGGGCACTTCTTTTCTTGGCTGTCACCATTTACGCATTTGATGTACCTCGTGCAATCTTTAGGGTCTGGGAACAACCCATTTCCCTTACTGCATCTTGCTGAAAAGTTAAAAAAATAGCAATTTAGAAGTAGAGAAAAAGAAAACCAATAAAAATTTTAACTCTTTAGAAGTAAGCTTGTCAAAAATTTTTTTTACCTGTTAGCAACTTTCCATGCACGGTGGAATATATTTTAACCCACCTCGGAAAGTTAAAATTAGTCATGTACATATAATTTAATATTTTATTTAAACTTTTTAATTGAATAGACAATACTATGCACCAAAGATAAATAGATAAATAAGTAAAATTAATTATACAAGTCAAAATGCAACAATAAATTGTGTATTGCTATGATCACACTGCCAGCAATGTGTGATGTAGCGAATTTAGTGTCATCCATATCGATATACACTGAAGTAACTAAAGTCATGGGATGACTGTTAATATCGTGTCGGTCCTCCTTTTGCCCTGCGAAGTGCAACAACTCGACGTGTCATGGAGTCCACAAGTCGTTGGAAGTCCTCTGCAGGAATATTGAGCCATGCTGTCTGTATAGACGTCCATAATTGTGAAAGTGTGGAAGTTGCAGAAGTTTGGGCATGAACGGACCTTTCAATGATGTCCCATAAATGCTCGATGGGATTCATATCGGGCGATCTAGGTGGCCAGACCATGCGCTGGAATTGTACGGAATGTTCTTCAAACCAATCGCGAACAGCTCTGGCCCGGTGACAGGGCGCATTGTCATCCATAAAAATCTCATAGTTGTGTGGGTGCGTAAAGTTCATGAATGGCTGCAAGTGATCTGCAAGCAGCTGAACATAACCATTTCCAGTCAATGATCGGTTCAGTTGCACCAGAGGACCGAGTCCATGCCATGTAAAAACAGCCCACACCATCATGCAGCCACCACCAGCTTGAACAGTGCCTTGCTGACAGTTTGGGTCCATGGCTTCGTGGGGTCTGCGCCCCACTCGAACTCTACCATCAGCTCGTAACAACTGAAATCGTGACTCATCTGACCACGCCACGGTTTTACACTGATCTAGGGACCAGTCGATACGCTCAAGAGTCCAGGAGAGTCGCTGCGGGCGATGTTGCGCTGTCAGTAAAGGCACTCGAGTCGGTCTTCTGCTGTCATAGCCAAAGGAAGACAAATTTCACAGCACAGTCCTATCGGACACGTCCCGCGTACGTCCAACATTTATTCCTGCAGCTTCATACTCTCGGTACACTCTTGATGCTGTGGATCTCGGAATGTTGAATTCACTAATGATATCCGCAATGGAATGACCCATGCGTCTAGCTCCAACTAACATTCCACGTTCAAAGTCTGTTAATTCTCGTTGTGCCGCCATAAATCACGAAAAACCTGTTCACATGAATAACTTGAACACAAATGAAAGCTCTGGAAAACGAACTGCGCATTTATACTTTTTCGCTGCGAAACTACTGCCATCTGTATATTTGCATATTGCTATCCCATGAATTTTGTCATTTCAGTGTATATTGCTGTATTAAGAGTGAATAAACTGTTTTGTAAAAAAATACGCAATTTGAGTTTTTAATTCTAATTTTTGAAACTGTGAAGTAGTAGAATTATGTATGCCCTATCCTTTGAAAGGCCTTTATTGAATTACTTATTGTTATAATTTCTTTTTCATTCATTTATTTATTTTGAGGAATGTTTAATGCCAAATAATCCAAATAAAAATGCGATGTTTTTTTCTCATTTTTTTTTACTATAAAAAGTTTTTTTTAAAAAAACAGAGTTTTTATTTTCTTTAAAATCATCTGCCTCGAAAAAGTTAAAACATTATTGTAACCCAAAATAAGCCACAAAATATTTTAAGGAAGTTTATTATTTTTGTTATAAATAATTTAAAAAATCTCAAAATATTTTATTGAAATTCTTCAAATGAATGATAAATCAAAACTGTTTACATTCATGAAATTATAATATCTTATAAAAATGTAATTATTTCTATTCGAACATTGCTGCTTTTTCCTTATACACTGATACAATAAATAATAAAACAAATAATTTTAAATATTAATTGAAAATTCTTTGAAAATATGAAAATCTTCGGACGCATTGTTTGATTTTCCTCTGTTGTTTAGACATTCATGAAAGGATAAGGAAACAGTGAAATATTTGCTTTGTGTTCGAAGTTGTTCTTAAGGATTTGAAATCTTACAAAAAACCTCTTAAAAGACAAATTAATCAAGAGTTAGTTACATTTTTTTTCTTTTCGGCCTTTTAAAAACTAACAAGTGAGATTTTTTCCCTTTTTTCCCTTTTATATTTTGTCTCAATATTCTTTTGGTATATTTAAATTTTCACTGAAATACAAACGTTGTTAACAATTGGTAGCAATACATTAACTTTAGATTACGCTAACAAATAATATTATCTGTGAATTTTTCAAATTTTGAAGTGTAATGAAAATCTGTATATTTAGCGACCGTATTTGTGGCTCGAAATATGTGTAAGATTCAGATGAGAATACATGCGATATTTCTGGTTTCTTTCTTGTCCATACATGCCAATATGCTCTCTGTATTCTTTTAAAAATGTTTTCTTTTCAATCAATTGTCTATGGTTAATAATATTATTGAATTAAATATTGATATAATTCCTCTATGGCATCCAATTTTTTAAAATTTTATTAGTAAAAGAATTTAATTATATCTTTAGTTAGCAGCGATTGCAATGAACTGTACAGAAAGAATAGAGACAGTCTCTGATGACTGATGCGATGCAATCACAAAAAATACAATGACTGACATGGTTTGAAAGGCATGTATAGTACTGATGAAGGCTAATGTTTTCTGAACGAAAAGTGCGCTGTCAATCCCTGTTAGCTGACAATACATTTAAAGCATAACCGTAACGTCAGTGGAAGTATTCTCCCTGAAACTTTCTTGCATACTCATTAATAGAGATCTAATCCGTTTCACACCCCTCCTTCTCCCGAGAATAAATATGCTGACCCGTAAAAAATGAAATAAAGCCTCGAATGTCTTGTATGGCTCTAACGAATAATAATCGTAAAATACATATCGTTGATGTGAATCAATCCTTTTTATTATATCCATTACCAAATATATATTTTAAATGTCATTTTCCAGACCTGTTAAAACCACTCAGTGTTATAGTTGCAGTCACAAGGTCCCAAATTTCATTTATTTATGTCATTACGTTTATGGATTATTGAATCTACAAGCAATCGAAAATGCAGACCAGCATCAATTCGTTAAAAAATAGTTTAGAATTTAATATGAAAGTAGATGCGAAACCAGCATGTCTAATAACATGCAGTAAAAACAAACAAACATGCTAACAAAAACCGCTAGCACATGAAAAACATGTCGAACTCATTTATAGGAGAACAACGAGTCAAATAAACTATATCAGAATGAATTTTAGTCAAAAATTGATAGATATCTATATTATTTTAGTCAAATACCCATATGTTAAATTCCATCCGCCTGGCCCAAAGCTGTTCTCAAGTTCACAGACAGACAGACAAATACATTTCCAAAAATGTGTTTTTCGAACTCAAAAAAGTCTGAAACTGGGGGGATTCAACAAAATCAGCACAAGAACACCATCATCTTTTTTTTAATTTTAAATATCTTTATCCATATTTATAATAATAAAGAAAGGCAGGAAATGTTCGGTTCCAAGTGATTCAATTAATTAAAAATTAAAAGAAGTTTTAGAAGTTTTCAGCAATAAAATTTGAAAAAATTACAGCTCAAATATAATATTTACAAAATTTTTAAAATTCAAAAATTATATTTTCTATAGTATCAATTTTTTAACATCAAGTTTCTATTTTTAACCAGTTTCAAAAAAACTTTTTTAAAATATTGTCCAATAATTTATTTCACTCGAAATAAAAACAAAATTTAATTTGCATAAACACACGGAAAAATTAGCTTTTATCAACGGGTTCAATCTCGTTTACAAGTTAAAACATTAAGTTAACTCTCCGTGCTAACTAAAATTCAAAATATATAATTTTTAGAATTATTGGTAAGAAATGGGGGAAAAAATGAAATCTACTATCTCGTTTCATATTATTATGTGATAGCATTATTATTTTTATGGTATTGCTTGTCTTATAAAATTTAAGTCATTAACCAATTTAAACAAGTTTGAAACAGTCATGGGGCTATCAAAATACGCACGCGTCGTTGTATCGAGAATCGGGTATATAGCGAACATTCGTGGCAAGTTGTAACTTTAAGATCTTCACTATTTTCTAATAACTGTAAAAGCAGAAAATGGATCCCCCAAAAGTGACCAATTTTCTGCGCATTCATTTTGTGTCTTCAAAAATCTCAAACCAATACAGCATCATTTTCTATCAAGATTTAACAACAACAAAAAAGATAACGTTGCCATTGACTTAAAAATTTGAATTATAGATCATTCATATAATCAGATAATTTTTATTTATTAATGCTTTAAAATAATGCTTAAACTGTAAAAAAATATTCTGTAGTGCACATACGGTTTCAATGTTGAAAAATTCATTTTTTTTTTGCTACTCGCATTTTTAAAAAGCCTTTTTCGTTTCGTTTTTAAAAAAATTGATATTATACATAATTTGAATTTTCTTATACTATTCATTTTTAAATTTATACTGAATTATACTGAAGTTTAATCACTTATGCTTCAATTTTAAGTTAAATTAAAAATTAGAATAGGCGAGTGTTAACTAATAATTACTAAAAGATGATTATTATATTGATTCATAAAATTTCTTTTCTCCTAATACTCGTTGTTATGAGTTTCATAAGACATAGTATAGCTAAGCTTTTCTTTTCTTCATACGTCAACTTAATCCTAACGAAAAATTTCATGATTACTCGCCATTAAACATTTAATATAATTAGCTTTAGTTGATTAGTTTTGAAATCAATATTTTAGATCGATTTTTCTTCTTTATACGAATTAATTTATTATTTTAGTAAC
Organism: Argiope argentata; assembly: GCA_026289955.1. Classification (NCBI taxonomy): domain Eukaryota; kingdom Metazoa; phylum Arthropoda; class Arachnida; order Araneae; family Araneidae; genus Argiope; species Argiope argentata. The sequence goes on along the minus strand of JAOUZG010016644.1, from coordinate 4,069,817 downwards.
AAGATTGCATGCAGAATTCAATTTATTCCAAGGAAGAGGTTAATATATATATATTAGAAAATACAAAAAAGTTTTGGAAAGACTACTAACATTGGTTTTAAAAGGTTTTTAAAAATATTTCAGAATAGATTAGTCTGGATATTGATCTCCTTTATATCAAGCTACTTTAATAACAGTTATATAAAGAAGTATTTTCATTATTCTATCTTACATTTCAAACATTAAACCAATTGCAGCTTGTTCATTTGATTTTAAATGTATTCTTTCTCAAGGCACTGTTTTTTAGAGTGTGTAAATAGTTGAGTTAGTTTAACACCTTGACTTCGGTGGGGGTCACCGGTGATAAGTTACACTACAAGAAATTCAGCAAAACAGTCAATGTATTAAGCTTACAAGCTGGATAAATTAATCATACAAGAAAACTAGACTAACTATCTTCGTTTTATGAATAACCAAATATATTATTTTTGATATCAAAGCATCAACAATTCTTTTATTCTGATGCTACGATTTATTAATGATGATTAATAATAAACAATTTATAAAGTGGATATTTTCTATGGATAAAGTGGATATATCTAATCAATAAAATGTAAAAATAGGTTCAATGATTCAGTATTACCAAAATCTTGCCCTTTTTATTGTCTGGTATTTTTTAGAAGAGAAAACGTACAGTATTGAAAATGAGATAAATTTATGCTCTGATTTAACTCGATATAGATTGATAGAAAGATTTTAAATTACTTTTTGTGTTATATATTTGTATAATATACAATACAAAACATAATAAATAATAATAATATATAAATTTTGTGTGGTTTGGTTCATTTTCCAACATTTTGATCTGTAAATAAAATTCTGCTTTTAATTAATGTCTCTTATATTATCTTTTACTGATCCATTGCTTTTGTCAAGCCGGTAGATAACTGATCAGATATCTGCTAATTTATCGAGACTTTCGCACTGTAATAGATCTTTGATTGGTATTCTGATCAGAGAAGTATAACGCTTTTACAAATAATACTTTTAAAACTGTTTTGACAATTTTTTATAATATTTCTTGTTTTCATACCAAATTCTATTTATTTTGATGCATATGAGGATAAAAAAATCATCAGCTCGAACAAGCATATTTTTTTCACATAGTGAGTATCAATAAGCTCTTCACAAATCTATCTATATTAATAAAAATGCAACTCGAAATGCGTTGCTAAGCGCAAAACTAGAGAACGACTCGACCGATTCGGTTAATTTTTATTTTAATATTTTCGTTAAGACACGAGGGTGGTTCTTATGGAGAGAAAAAATAAAAAAACTGCGAAGAAAATAGTTAAACACTTTTCTTACTTTCCCGCCAAAAATCTTCATTTCCTTCCCCCACACCGAGTAAGATAGCAGAAAGCAATAAATTATCATTTGTTTAGAAAGAAATGCGTGAAGTCAGTTGGTTTTCATTTATAGATAACAGGATGTTTAAAAAAGAAAGAAAATAGTTGCTTTTATTATAAGTCTGTATGAATATTTAATCTATGCCTGCTCGAAATAAAGTCTGGGCAGGGAAGAAAAAAAATAACAAAGCGAAAAAAAAAAGGTTTGTAAAAAGTAAAGCAGTGAGGAAAAAAAGGTGAGAAAAAAAAAGAAAAGAAGGGTGTGGGTGTCACCATTATTTCCTTTGTGCGCGGCATTTTCCAAGCTGTTTTTAAACTTCCACATCTTTTGAAAGCCAATTGTCTTTATTTGTTTAGTTTGTTTACATTTATGAAAATTTGAATATCATTATTCTATAAAAACGGAATTTTAGACCTTTCTCTCCACCATTTAAGTAAAATATCAATTCCGGGACAATCATTGCTCGGATAGAAAGAGGAAGATGAGTAGTACAGTGAACAGATCATCTGAAGAAAATAATAATAATTAATACTATAAATGAATTATATGATTATCAAAATTTGTTTGGTTTAAAAATATTTTGGTGAAAAACCTGTTATGAGACACAGCTACATAAAATATTAGCGAGCAAACTTTAGCGAGCATTAATACTGGCGAACCGCCTGGTCGCCAAAGGCGGCTAGTCAAATATAAAAATGCTTCACACTTACGATCATTCTTCTTAATTGCTGGGAAATACTTCCCGCGTCTGCTGGACTCTGGCTGAACTGGATCAATTCGAATAGCTTCAGCGCACACCAAGACGACCACGAGCAGGGCGAGCGAACACGTCAATTTCGCCATTTTTCTTGATAAAAGTGCCGCTAAAAATTTAATTCGAACTTCCCTTTATCGATTCTGTTTAGATCAGCGCTGGATTGAATGACGCTCTCGCTTCGCAAAAATAATCCGCCGAGGGAGCCAATGGTTATCTGAAAGGAAATAAGTTGATGAGGCAATCTTATATAGCTCTGTTTAGTCTCGGAGAAACCGTTATTGCAAACGTCATTGAAATAGGACCACTACTCGACGTAGCATTAACTTATTGGGATTCCATGGCACGATTTTCATCGAAAAAGGAGGTGGGGTAGGGAGATGTTCGAATAGTGTGCAATACTCATGCAACGTGAGTAATTCGAATATTTTGGAAACACGTGGGGACAATGAGCGAGGCCAAACGATTTCCTCTAACACAAACACTAGAGGGGGGGGGTAAATATCAACAATAATAACACCTGGTGTTATCAGTGAGCATGAATAAGAATCTCCTATAAAATGGCAATTCGAAGAGAACTTTGGCATTGTTTTCTAGGATGTTTGCGTTCTTGAATTTTTGTTGGGGTCTTTTGAAATATGCCATGTAAGTCAAACGGTTCAAGTACTACAAGATTTCTTAGAATAAAATTGAAGTCTTAGTAGTAAGTTCTTAAGGATTTCGATAGTAAATATGAGACTTTTGTATGCTTAATCTTGTATGCTTTATTTTCTTTATGCAGGATTTGATTATTTAACGAAATTTAATTTAGATTGCATATTAGGGCTTAATTTTTTTTAAATTAACGTGGCGGTGAGTATGTATGTGCATGTGTTGACTCTCTACCGTTTGACCTATATCTCCAAAACGTGTCGGATACAAACCTTGATAGGTAAAAATATGCACCTTGGAAGATTTTCCTGAAATTTTAAATAAAATTTCTTACAATTAAAATATGTTTCCTTCAAAAACTTAGGAGAATAGCACTGCAAAAAACTAAATCATAACGCGTTTCAAAACTTTAAAGAATGGCTTTTTATTTAATAATCGCATAGATTCTTATTGATTTTTGGAATTTTTTAAATTAAAAGATTAAATTAACTGCTGCTACAAACTAAATCTAGAAAAATAGACTTTTCAAAATGTGTCTGTATAAAAGAAAATGAATATGAAAGATAATAAATGTTAAAATAAATGGTAGAAAAAGTCTTCTTTGGCCTTTTAAAATATTTCTGTTATTAATTCAGTAATTTCGGTTTATTTAAGGGAAATATGATTTAATTTATAAAGGATATTCATTCTAATTAGAGCGGACCATCTAATCTTTTAATCTTTAATAACAGATATGCACTGCATCTACTTAAAAAAGTTTTCTAAATAAAATAAATGATTAATTTTTATGTAGTTTGAATTGATAGATCTTCTGATGAATTAAAATTTTTAAATTTCTGTACATCCTCCTTGACTTCTGAGTCATATTAAATAAAATACTCTTGAGACATTAATATTTTAAATAAAGAAAAGGCCCGGGGTGTGAGTTTTTTTTTTTTTTTTTTTTTTTTTTTTTTTTTTTTTAAAAGGTTTTTTTTTTTTAATATTAAAATCATTTTTCCATAAAAAGAATTCGTGGTTTTAGACCTTTCCATCTTTTGCCTTGTAGAAAATGAGTCAAGCAAAGTTTAGAATTTTCTCAAGACTGATTGCTCTCAAAATAATGAAATTATTGATTGCTTTAAAATAATGATATTAACTTGGTAAGATTTGCATAAAAAATATTAAATCAAGATTTATTTCATGGCATTTAATTCATAAATTTGCCAGACTGTATACAATTTAGACTTTACAGTTATTTTCAGAAGTACATTTTATATTTGAAGCAAAAAAAAAAACATTATTTAAATCCTTTTGAAAAGAAAACTGAACACTGAATTTGATGATTAGTCATTAAATATCGTAATCTAAATCTGTTAATAGACATTTAGCAGACGATTCCTTTTCAGACATTTTATAATTGCTATTATTTTTATTTCAATTAAAATATTATTAAAAGTTAAAAGCAAAGGTTTTTTTTCTTTGATACACAAATTTTATTCATATTATTTCTTGTATAATAGCTGATGATCAATAAGTCACAGAGAAAAATATCCTTCTCTGTGTGAAAGGCCATGTTAAAAATGTTATCGTTAGTGTTTATGAGAATCATATCCTTCTCTGTTCAATAATTCAATAAGCTATCATACAAAAAATAAACGAATCTGGCGATAGTTTGTAATATATGCTGTTTAGTCGAAAGTCGAATCAAGTTGATGGAATTCAAAAATGCTTAGAGTATTATTTTAGTTTTAAGAATTTAAGATCTCTGCAAGCTGTAGCATGAAGCTTAAGAAAACAGATAGTTTTCTAGAAAGCATGCAAAACTGATGAACCAAAGAAATTTTTATTGCAAAATTCTTTGAGGCATTTTATAAAGTATTGCTTTATAGAATATCTTTTATAAAAATTTTCAATAGTGCACATAACATTTCAGTAAAACTTTCTGCTACAAAAAAATCTTGCTGCTAGGAAAAAAAATCATATTGAAGTTTTACAACTTTCGTTGTAATTTCAAGTTCAAATTTTACGTTAACGGATATAAAATTAGAGACATTTTAAATGTATAGGAAATATTTTTGATCCACTTTTTCAAAAAATATATAGTGTATACTTTTCGTCCTTTCCAGAAATACAATATTGATATTATTTATTATTTGCAAATAAATCTGTGTCATATCAAAAGTTTTAATTATAATTTATTTTAACTACATAGAGATGGTTTCAGATAAAATGACGTCCACACACTACTTCAGAATTTTACTCATGAAATTTCGTAAGTGGCCTTAATCATGCCAGAAAGTATAATCTTTGTCAATCAAAATGTTTTTATGAATCATATTTACTTTATACTAAAAGTAAATCTTTTGCTGATTAGCTTTGAGTCAGTAGTTGACTTTTTTCCCTTTACTTATCAGATTACAGTATTTGAAACTAAGGTTTTCTTAATCAAATAGATTTTGAAAGAGAAATCCAGAAAAATAATTTCTTCCTTGAAATAAGATATATATATCAAATAAGGTGAAAATAAAGCCGAGTACTCCGGAAAAACTTGTGAATTATATGATCCTTAATAAAACTTTGATAAAACAGCAGTTTAACAGGCTATCTTATTAAATAACAGCTGTTAAACAACAATAAGGCTGCATCTTGAAAAAGAATTGCTGAAATAAGGGAGTTTCTTTCTTACAAAGCAGGGATAGTAATTTCTAGAATATGTAGAAATTGCTTATTTTGTATTTGTTACGGTATATCGAAGAAGTTCCGATGGTGTAAGCTTTTCGAAATAAAGGGGGCAAATAATAAAGAACTTTATTGTTCGCCCCTTTGAATAAAGCTTGCAATAAGCTTTATTCAAAACTTAAATAAAGTTATAATTATAAATCGAATTTCAATTATATCAACCCTGCATATATTACGGTCAATATGCTTAATTAGTCATTATTAATATTATCTTAATAGCCATTAATCGGAATTTACATATGGGTAAATATATGTGAATATATATATGGGTAAGATAGTCATTAATCACTTAATATACATATCAATTAAATATATATTTTTTGAGAGAAAAAAAGAATCTCATTTGAAATCATATATTGATCACTTCTTAATTTATTAATATCCATATCCCAAATTACTTACTTCTTTTTTCATTTTCTTTTCTAATTTGGAATCAGTTTTTAATAGATGTTAAAAATTGATTTTCAAATTTTTAAAAAATTTTAAAAATTTGATTTTAATTTTTTTTTAAATTCTTTGTTGAAATTCTATGAGTTATTCCGCTATCAAAATAATATTTTTTTCTTATTCAGACAAATAAAACGAAATTAAAATGCAATAATATTCATTTTTAAATGCTATTTGCAGTTAACTGATCTTAACCAAGTAAAATGAATAAGACCTTAATAAAATATTTTGAGAATTTTAGAGTTAATGGAGGAAAATTGTGGCTAACGAAAACGTTCATCATTGAGTCATGTATGACTGGCATTTAATATTAACTATTCAAGATTAATCATTAATCCTCGAAGGTCAAAATCAGGTTAATGTAAGGCTTCGTCGCCAAGCGTTTGAAAGATTTGTCAACTTCTAAAGTTCTTACAAAAGCCATTTTCAGTTGGCGACAATAAAAAATCTATTAGATATTGTTATTGAAGACCTTAAAGAATGTAAAATTTTTTAACAGTAAAAATCGCAGTAGAAAACTATTAATAACAAATATGCAAAAAGAGCCGAAAAAAGTATTTTAATATATGGTATACCCCAGAAATATTGAACAAATTTTAAATTTAAATAAAATTAAAACTAAAATATTTAGAAAGAAATGGTCTTGAACTATTTACGTTAAGCTGAAAATAGAAATAATGAGCCTCAGTTTCAGACCTTTTGTATGAACATAGAACGCATAGTATTACAAGTATGCATAAAATCAGCA
>JAOUZG010016644.1:4037063-4063097 GCA_026289955.1 Argiope argentata | reverse complement strand
ACGCATAGTATTACAAGTATGCATAAAATCAGCAATGCATAATGTGTAGAAGCAATGTCAACTTATAGCTCATTACTATAAATAAACTTGCTTGTACATACTATGCATTGCTGATTCTATGCAATAACATTGTATGCATAGAATCAGCAATGCATAGTATGTACAAGCAATGCTCAATTTCACGCTTTGAGTTCCTAGCACGTGGTGAGTTATAAATAGAATCAAATAAAACTAATCTTTATTTTAAGAAATTTAAACCCTAAAAAAACCTAAGTAATTTAAACCCTAAACGGACTAAAAATTTGAAAATTACGAATCTAAAACTAGAACAAATAAACCAAAAAATTCTTATTTTGAATGATATATTAGTTTGTGGATTGAAAACGACAAAGTTAAAATGTTATTTCCAATTTTTACTTGAGCTATTTAAAAAAAAACATGAAATTTGATAAAATTGGCTAAAAGAAAAAAAATAACAATTTTATGAGAGATAAGAGAGTGAAATGAGCTCTTACAGGCTCTTACAATTTTCATTCAAACTTCTTATATCTTTTTTATAATCTCTAACATCTTAAATTATTTAACATATTAAGGTTAAAGAGCACATCAGTTTCCTAGAAAATATGATTGCTCTCTAACCACAGCAATATTCCTTGAAATATTAGTAGATCATTGCAGAGATTAACATTCCTCTAGTATCATATCACAAGAAAAATCTAGAAAAGAAAAATATCCCAGATATTTGACAAGTAAACAGAACTCTTCTCAAATGGTGAGTCGCAGTTCCCAATTTATTGAACAAAACACATTTAAATAGGTAGCATATAATACCAGAATCAATAAATATAACTTTTGTGGTTTATCAGTTGAAGTTTGAATAAAATTATCATAATCCATGAGTTTGATAAAAAGAAAAAGTTCCATTAAGGAACCCAGTTAAATATATCTATCGATCAGATGTTGAACTACTAGAAATAGTTAAAGAAACTTCTAATCAAAATAATTTCTGCAATAAACAGTCTGGATAAAAAAACCCTATAACTATGGATTAGATATGTCAAGTCCATTAGCTCCCAAAATAGTTAAACGCTTGATTAAAAGAAAAAGTTCTATCATGAAGCTCAGTTCTCAATACTTGTCAATCAAGTGTTATTTTATTAGAAATAAGTAAATAGATCTTTAACAAAAATAATTACTGCAATTAACAATCTGGATTAAAATTTAAATTCACGAATTAGATATTCTTTAGATAAGTTCATTAACTCCATAATAATCCTAATTTATATTTGATAAATTGTATTCATTTATGATTCTGTTTTTTTTCCTACATTTGTGAATACTTCCTTGCATGTAAAAGCTGTCATCATTATAATATTTAAAAATTAAATTTGTGGGTTTATTTTCCTGTTTTATGATTAATAACAACGGTAAAGTTATTATAAAAATTGATGAATTATTAATTAAATACAAAACTATAATTTAAATTAAAAATATTCCTTAAAAATGTTTATTAAATAAATAAGACTCAAAAAACTATTCAATACTTGAACGATTGTGTATAATGATCAAGAACGAGATTTCATGAAAGTATTAAAGAAGAAAGTAATACAGTGCAAAAATCTTTAGAGCAAAATATCCTTTTCATATAGAATATTTTTTTCATACGGAAAAATCATAAGCACGGTCAATCCTGAGAATGAAAAGTTAGCTTGTCTTCAGTAAATGTATTCTATTAATTTTTGATAGCAATTTCTTCCTTTACAGTGCGAAGGATTGACAGAGAAAAAAAGGTATATTTATCTACAAAAACTGGACTATTTCAATCAAGTGCACAATTACAACGCAAGTAAGTACCCATTGCTTTTAAAACCTCAACACGGGACAGTATTTTATACAATTATACTTCTTTAAAAAGCATCAAATACTCATCGCTGTTTCTCAGATCACGATTTACAACTGTAAGCCAATGAGCTTCATCGCCTCATGTGTTGCCTTGGAAACTAAATTTCAAATTTTTCAATATATTTTTGAATAAAAACCTGGGAGTTTCTATGATGATGATTTGGATTCAAATATTACAAAAAATAATTACAATTTCTTTTATTGATTAACTGTCAATAAATTGTTAAAATTTCATGAAAGGTTATTAGTCATACACTTCTTTTACTTGATTTCATGATTTAATTCATTAATATTATTATATTCATTATTCATTCACGGCAGCGTTCTGGCAAAGGGGTCACTCGTTTTCCTCATGTTCTGGGAGTTGCGGGTTCCAGTCTCAGTTCGGACATGGTTGTTCTTCCGTGTTCTGTCTGTAAGGTGTATGAATGTGCTCCCCTGTGAAAAAGGGCAATGCAAGCGAATGTGATGAGTGAATATCAAAAGTCGTACTGTTGGCCCTAGTTCGTGCTACTACAAAGCAAGAGACGCTGATTAGGCTTAAATCGCTGACTACCTCAGCGAACTTATTCATAATAATTGCCATAAGAAACAACAACAATTATTCATTCTTTCATATCAACTAAAATGTTAGATTTTGGAGCAGACAAAGTTTTATTTCAATTTCAAATAAGGTAAATTTGAAGAATAAAATAGATAAAGTCATAAATGAAATATAATAACCAGGCAAAAAATCCCCAAATCTGAATAATAAGTTTGAAATTCAAGCACTTTATAAATATAGTTTACTCACTCTTTTATCATAAGTGTAAAACATTTAGAGTAAACTATTTTTGATTTCGTTATTCTTACAATTTACTTACTTGTATCAAAAATAAAGTACGTTGGATAAAGTCATATGGGCATTCTTGCTATTTAAACTGTTAATTCGTATGGATTTTTAATTTTTCTGTCATTTACATTTAACTATGCTTTAAAGAAAAACAATTAAAGTAATGATCTTGGCCTGGTGTAAAATATAGTATTTTAAGCCTTAAAAATAAAAAGTCTGTAATGAATATCGTAAAACGCAAGATTTTTGTTTCTGAAATAATATGAATGTTGACACAGCATAATTGTTTATATATATCAACCGAAATAGCAAACAAAACTAAATTTCTTCCTGAAAAGTTTTTTAAAAAATAACCAAACACATTTTGCATAGCCAAGCATCGGTAAAGAAGGCTTTTCTGAAATACAACCAAAGAAAGTTGAATCCTAAAAAATTAAACAAATTTAAAAATTAAAGATTTATTTATCAAAATAATATATTATACTAATAATTCCATCTATTTATTTGCATAACCAACAGCAATAGAACCCCACCAGGAAAAACTAACTATACTATGCATGAAAATTCATTTTATATTCTTGGAAAAAGTAAAACAACAAACTGGAAGATTTTCAAAAGTAGTATAAATAAATCTAGATTTTAAACTATTATTGGGATAAAACTATAATGGAAACTCAAAACAGAATTAGAAATATCTATATAAAAGAAATGGGAATATCTATACATAGATTTAAATATCTATATAAGACATTTATATAAAAATAATGCTAATTTAGAAAATTAAATATAGTATAGTAATTAAGAATAATCAAGAAAAATACTTAAAGCTCAGAAATTTCATTTTTTTAAGGAAATCCCCTTGCATCACTAAATATCACAAGGAGCTTACAGAAATAGATATCATATTTCATAAAGACATTACATACAGATTAGCTTCTCAAGCATTCACATTTGCTTACAGAGCCCCTTTTTACAGGGGGGGGGGCACATTCAAACTTAACATAGATAAAACAGATTAAAAAAACAACCATGTCCGAACCGGGACTCGAACCCAGGACTCCCAAATCATGGGAAGGACACGCTATTCTTGTGCAAAGACGTCAGAAAATTTCATATTAAGGAGAATTATTTGAATGATGATATTGAAATCGTCGGAAAAATCTACGTATTGCTCTTCTAATTATTTTTCGTTTATTTATTTATTTTATTTATTTCGAAATCTTTTTTTTTTTTGGAATTTTGAAATTTGGTGTTAGTAAAAGAAAAGATTTAGAGAATTACATATTGGAATTGTTGATATTATACCAAAAAAAATCAACCAATCGATAGTGATTCAAAGGATATGACTTAACATCCTCATCCTCAAAGATTAGCAGGAAGCAACAAAGTCAAAATGAGTTTAAGCTGCTGGTCTTTGTAAAATGATATTTTTTTTATCAATTCTGTGATTCACTATTTCACACGAGCGTGGCTCTTGATTTAATCTTGCGATCTTGAAGTACGTTTTGATATTTGGTGAGTAATGATTCAACTGATTGAGGATGAAGCAAAATTAGCATTTTCCTAAAGCATTTTCCCGTTTGAAAGTAAATTGCCCCCATTTGCATTTTTAAGAAATTATCACAAAAAAATGCTTAGAGTCTTTCTGTTTGTTCTATTGTATCAAGAAGTGTTTATTATTAGCTTGATATTTCGAAATGTGAGCTTACTGTCTGCTTTTTTACCTTTTTTTTAAATACAAAGTTGTAATAAAGATTAAAACGAAATGTGCTATGCATATTTCAATGTATCATGTCAGAACCTCATTTCTTGAACGGCCAAGTACCGCGTGCTCGTGCAAGTGAAATTATATTTTTTATTCCTTTTCATTGTTTCGTTGAATTGTTAACTTTAGTATTTCAAACGATCGAAAACACTTTGACTCGCAATTATAGTTTTAAACAAAATATTACATTTCCTATTTATTTTATTTATATAATCATGTGCTCAAAATGACATTTTTCTAGGTTTTATTTGCTTTATTGTATCAGAGCTTTCGTAAACGCGGTGGCAACTTTATTAAAAGCTGATTTTTTTAGATGCTCGTGCAAATAATATAATTTGAATTCTTCGCCTACGTAATTTTGTTGGCTCTACAAAACCTCATTCCCATGCTTTGGCATGATGATAAATAAATAAAGCCGTGAACTTTATTACTAGTAGTTTTTCTTTGAGCTTATATCTTATTCGAATGCAATGGTGGCTGTACTAACCAGATTACATTACTAACCAGATATAATTTAAAATAATTTAAATAAATAATAATATCAATTAGCAAAAACAAAGAATATATTGCACTTTTTGGGAAACTTTTTTGGATGTATGTGCATTCTGAAGTTTGATAGTTTTTAACACTACTTGTTTTAAGAGTAAGGTCAGAATCATATAATTATAATTATCTGATTATTACTGGATTTACTTTTTATCTTACATCTAAAGATATTTTGCCAAAGGAACAGTTTGGCTTTAGAAGAGAACACAGCACTACCATTCAAGATCTAAATCTTTGTCAGAGAATCAGAGACACTCAAAAAATCAAACCAACCAATCACACGGCTGAGATTTTTCTAGATCTCACGAAAGTTTTTAGTTTTGGTCTGGTGGAACTTACTTTTGGTTAAACTTCATGACAAATTTGGAATCGATAGCAGAACTCTTCCTGAGGGACAGACTTTTAGAATTAGGTACAGTGATACACTTTCCAGCAGTTACAGAATTCTCCAAGGTGTTTCTCAGGCATCTGTCCTGAGCCCAATATTGTTTTCTTTATACATGGCTAGGATCGAAAAGATCATATCTGAAAATGGCGAGGTAAAAATATTTACTGATGTCATTGCTCTAGCATGAACCTTATTAAAACATCTTTAACCCATTCGCTGCCAACCACGAATATACTCGTGGTTGGCAGGGTGTCACCCATTGCCAGCACGAATATGTTCGTGATGCTTTCAATATATTATAGCGTACAATTTGTCAAATTTACAAACTTTTTATGGCCTCAAACATAAATATACAGGCGTAAAAACTTGAAAAAAAGTTACAAATAAATTGTTTTTACAAAAATTCTACTTTATTTAACCTATTCGTTGCCAAGCCTAAATTGTGTGAGATTATTTTCATAGCCAACCACGAGTATACTCGTGTTTGATTTTTATGCATGTAAATGATTATTTATGACAAAATACGTGTATTTATTTTGAAATAATAAAACTTAGATAAACAATAACACTCAAAACAGAAATGGCAATGAGAATAACTTCATACAATTTTAGCTTGGCAACGAATGGGTTAAATACAACATTAGCTGACGTGTGAAACTTTACAAATGACCATAAACTGGTTTTTAATGTATCAAAGTCACATGTGGGGTTCTTCACAGCAAATAGGCGCTTCGTGGGCACATTGATATGATCTAGCGGCCACTAGATCGTGAAAGATTAGAAACAACAACAAACAGCAGAATAATGTCATAATATTAGATATGATTCTTAAATGTAATTACTTTTTATAGAATAATTACATGAATAATACAATTAAAGTTCCATAAACCAGATTAACTAATGCAGTTATAAAATTTGGTCATTTATCGAAAGTTTCTCGATTTTATTGGATAGATGGAGTTTTTTCTTTTACTTTCTCGCACGTATTAGAAAACGAATGTAAAGTGATCGCCGAAAAATTTAATTTCCACAGATTTTGAAGAATCTCCGCTTTTTACACCTCCATGGGACCAATAAACACAATTTTGGAATTAACTATATTAATCTAACATATAAATTACACAAGTAATATAAAAAATGTATCAATTCCTACTTAGGTTAACAAAAAAAAGTGTTATTTTAGTTACTTTTTAAAAAAACTAATATTTTTCTGATGTTCCGCTTTACATCGGACCTTTCGGAACGTTGACCTTTCTTCATTGAGCTTTCGTTTGACCTTCGTGGCGAGGAATGTTTACTTATATTCAAAACAGCATTGTCTCATGAATTAATAATATGTCTGCAAATGAATAAGAAGAATGCTTGCAGTAAGTAGAACGGCAGTAGTATCTACTCTTTGCAATGGCGTTTTGAGGGCCCTTATCATCAGCGCTTGGGCAATAACAGTCAAACATTCTAACAATATCTATAAATGATAGCATTCTATATTTATATAATATAGGTTATTTTATGAATATTCTTATTTGTTTAATGAGTACTTTGAAACATTCTATATATCTTTGAAAGCACAATTCGATTTAAAATGTGTCAATTGATTTAAAAAGTGAGTTGTAATCTTTTTAAAATACAAATATTTAAAAAATTTCTCACATACAGTTCACTTAGTAGATAAGACTTCGTTGGCTTTAATTTTAGCCTTAATATTTTCAGGCTTATAATTAGTGATTTAATACTTTTTTTTTATCTTACTGCAAATATTTTTATTTTTAACTGTTCAGAAAGCAAATTCGCTAATTATTTTGTTTAGACGTTAATTTTTAGTCTTTTTATATATTTACTATTTTAAATTATTAGAGTAAATTTTTTTTAATCTAAAATTTATTTCAAATAATTCAGGTTTCTAGCACTGATCAAACGTAAAATAAATGTTCGTTTAATGAAAATATTTGATGGAACTAAAACTGCAAATAAGGCAGTCAAATCACAGCAGTTGAATTCAATTAATTATGTGGATAAAAATTTAATTTTTATAATAATACTCTATTAATAATGCAAAGGCGTTAGTACTAATTACATAAGTTCAAAAATTGCTTAGCAGGAAGATAACTTCTCAATAAGCTTAAATTATTTTGAAACTATAAGAAAGTGATATTTTTTTTATTGGTCAAACTGTATTTAAATTAATCTTGGAACACTGACATTCGTAATAACAATGCTATTTGATAATCATCCCCCCTCTCTATCATTGCTCATGTAAAGGAGCAATCATGAAGTCATTGTCATCAAAGAAAGTAGAAAAATGATTAAAATGAAATCTGCTACGCATATTTCAATGTATCATGTCAAGTATCATTCAATGTTCTTCATGTCAATGTATCATTCAATGTTCTTCAACGGCCAAGCACCACGTGCTCGTGCAAGTTAAATTATATTTTTATTCAATTTGATTTTCTCATTGAATGAGTCACTTTGGTATTGAAAACGATTTTTAAAAAAAAACTATGTCTCGCATTGATTGCTTAAAAAATATCACATTTCCTATTTATTTCATTTCATATGACATTTTATAATGGTTTTTTTTGCTGTAGTCTTAACTTATTTTTTTAAATCAGAGCTTTTGTAAATACAATTGCAATGCGTTATTAAAAGCTAAATTTTTGAGATGCACGTGCATATAATAAAATTTTTATTTTTCGCCTACGGATTTTGGTTGACGTCAAAAACGTCATCCCAAAAACAACATCATTTCGATACGATAAATAAAATTTCTTAAGTTTTATTCACGAATTGTTTTAACTGCCATCTATTAATAATTAAAGGTATTAATGATCTAAATATCCAAAAGTTTGAGGTGCTAATCCCAGCTGTCGATTGAATAAAAGGTAGACGATACACATTTATGTGTCATCGTTACCCTCCTTTATACTAAAAAAAATTATTATTAATTAATAGAATTTCAAAAGTAATTCTATATATTTATTTATAAAATGTCATAACAATTCAAAAATAACATATGTTACATTTAAAACTTATTGTTATATTTGAAGTAAAATTGGAATTTAAAAATAAGTTTTTATCGTCTCCAGATTGAGCTGCCATCTATTATTTACAAAAGGAACTATTTATTGACTAAAGTTAAAAAGAAATTCACAAATGTTGTTTTAAAAGAATGGAGTATTAAAGCGTCATCGAATGTTTATTTTTTGAAATAAAATTATGATATTTTTTTAAGTGTTTTTTGAATGAAATTTTATTTTGAAAAAATAATTCCTCAAACCTGTTTAGAAATTAAATTTTTAATTTTTGTATATAATAGTCGCCTGTTTGCAACAATTCGGAATCTTAATTTAAGGAGAGGAAAAATTGTTTTTCGCCTTCTCATTTAGCCTCATTTTTTTAGTATTAGCATTTAAAAATTTCCTAAAGTAATTACTTCATTTTTCTCTGCAGTTCTCACTTATTTAGTGACTTATTTTCTATGTTTTTTTAAAAAAATTTTACAAATATTTTCATTATAATTTTGATAATAGATGAAATTTCGGGACGGTGAAAGTAAATAAATATGATTAAATATTAATACACAAATTCTTTTGCAAATTATTATTGCTGAAATTATTATTATTAAATTTTTAAAAATTTAATAATTCAGAAAATGTTAGCATCTGAAAACCTAGATACAAATCTTTCTATACTCCAAATTCATTCAAAAGTTCAAAGTGAGAACAATCTTACTAAATAAATCATTAAAAGTGCATATATTGCATTTTTACGCTTATTTTATGTTTTTAATTTCCGGTTAAATTTATCTCTATTTTCAAATCTGGGATAGTTACGAAAGGAATTTTCTTTTAAATGATGCTGGACGAAATAGTATATTAAAACCAATGGTCCAATTTCATTTCAGCAAAAACTCAAAATAAATTAATTTAATTAGAAAGTGTTGTTTTTAATTTTGATTATATTATTAAATAATGTGATCGTATCAATGAAATCGGGATATTTTGACGCGACAATGTTTATAACCTGGTTATTAGCATGGATTTTGTAATTTCCGTTCTGTAAACATCCTTCAAAGTATTTCGTTTGGTAGAGCTCAGAGATACCAAATCTGACGCACAGTAACTTCTTGTGTAATAGGAACTCACAAAAAATAAACTTTTTTCAAAAACTCTAACAAATTTTTAATGATGAAATTGATAGTTTTTTTTAACCTAATAACTTCAAAACGTATTGTTGTATAAAATCAATTTTAATGCAATTCAAAAAATATGCTTTGTAGTTTATTTTATATCCACTTTTGATTAAATACAAAAAAATAAACTTTATGTTGTTGTTACTTACGGCACTTGCCTATGGACAAAATAAATTTCATCATATTACACTTTTCATAAATCATTTCACCTCGCTATGAAACAAATAATGTTCTTTTCAGTATCTTTTTATTTTATTTTTATAAGTACGAAGAGAACTTGGTTAGTATTTCAACGTAATGCTAACATTAAAGAACATTATAAGAAAGATTGAATTTTTCGACCTCTGTTATTGAAATCTAAATTTAAAATAATTTTCTTTCTATTTTTAAGTTCGAATTTATGAATACATCGAACTATCAGCAAAAAAATTACTAATACCTATTTTTTTCTATTCGTTCTTTTATTCATTCTCTCAACATTTTATGGCTCTATCCTGCGAAATTGAAGTACCTCAGTGCGAATTCCGTCTCAATGTTTTTTTTAAGTTTCCAACTCACCTTTTAATTTTTTTTTATTGTCTAATAATAAAAATAATTAATCTTGAATACTATATTCTAGCGGTATTTTCACTGAACATTCAAGATGCACAACTTCTTATCTCTTTATGATATGAAAAGACTGCTTTGGCCGATAGAGTAAGCCGTGTATATGAGCAATTTGTTTTATTTATCAACAACTCTAAGTACTAACTTACAATTTAAGTAATTACTTAAAATATTCATTGCCCATTTTGATCACCCAGTTTCAATTATTTTTGCCATTTGAATTCTGTTAAGTTTTTAAGCTAATATCTTTTATGCGTTATTTCACTAACTATTTGGCGGAAACGGTTGCAAATGCAGATTATTATATTTCGTTGAAAAAAAGGAGTGGCAACATAGTTTTGGCAATAAATCTATAAAAGCGTAATACAACGTTAGCAATACGTTCTCTCCACAGTAAAAACTCAAGAAGAAGAAAAAACATTTGAAATATGGCATCTTCAAAACAGCTCCAAGTTATAAGAATATTAAAAAGACTTAAATTTTTTATAAACATCTTGAAATGAATAGACAAATGTCAAAAATCGAAAGTTTAATGGCTACACGCAATTTCTATGGATACAAAATAAACAAAACAGAAAACAAGTTTATTATTACCATTGTAAATCCATTCATTAATAATAAACTAATAATGTTAGCATGTTTAGAGTTAAAAATTCGAAAACGATTAAACTTTGGCACTTGTCAGTCATTAAATATTGGTTAACACATATTCAGAATGCGGAAGAATTTGTACCATAATAAGGAAATTTAACTCTAAATTCATCTATAAAATAGCTATACATTGAACACATTTATACAAATTATGCTATGATAGGTTCATTTTATGCTAATGATGACAGCCATTCCAACACACGAAACTGTCATATTTATAGACATATATTTATTCTTGTGTTTAAAAAAATTAGACTAGACTAGAATGAAACAGCTAGTGAGTAGCATTTACAGAGTAATTTATATAGTTAAATGCAGGAATATCATTTTCGCACATAATAAGTTTTTCTATATGTTAACTTTTTAATTACTTTCGTTACTTATAATAGAGTAATTTATAGTAATTTTCCTTGCATTGCAGAATATAATGAAATCCATTTATACACAATAGTTACATGTAAAATGATTTGGATATCAATAGTATTTTGGTTCAGTTAAACATTGTAAACAACAAAAACATTTCGCTGTCCTTTAAAGCAATTATTTATTTCTCTTTGTATAATTAAAGTTCTTTTCTTAGAGCCACAGATAAAGAGAAGACTCCTTTTTTGTGATTAGAAGTTTCTTTCTACTTAATTTTTATGTCGTCTGATTTACATAATATTGTTTTCTCTTCATATTAAAATAATTTGCCTTTCCTGTATATGAATACAAATATTAAAATAGTTTTTATATAATTCAAATCGTTGTCATAATACAATTCTAATTGTTGCAATAAAATTTTAATTAAATATATATTTCTAATTTTTTTCAATTTTTAATATCATTTTCTGATTATTTTAGAATAAAAAACTATTAAAATAAATCTAATTTAAAATATATTAAGTTATTTTAATTTACAAAATATTCTGCTAATTGTATTTAAATTATTTATGACTTATTTTTCTATTTCATAAACTATTCAGAATATACGTATATCATGACGCTGGAAATATAATTTGTGTTAAAATAATATTATGTAGACTTAAACTTGCATATTCTATGCTTATAATAATTCAAGACTATTATATAGAAACTTTTTAAGACTTCATTTCATATGAAAAACAATTCCTCTCTTTTTTGTATTATAGTAACAAAAACTTTTTCTTTAAAACATAAAAAATTATCCATATAGCACATTTTGACATAGTATAAGATGTTTGTTATAATCTTATGAAATTTTTGCTTAGTTTATAAATTTCCGACAAGCGAACCGTGTAAAATAATAACATTCAACCAACATTTATGGATCTTGATTATGCATTTACTAATGCAAATTTTGAGAAAAAAAAAACAAAGAATTTTTTTTCGTTGTTATTGTAATTATATAAAATATACAAAGAATTCCAAAAGTCATTTACAAGTCCGCTGACTTTCAACATTGTTTCAAATTATTAAGCCAATTATGGTGGTGGTCTTTGGATGATCATCTCATTGATGTCAATTACAGTACTGAAACAGCCATCTTTCTCTTCATTTGTGACAAATGCTGCAAAATGAGTAGCAAATTGAATTTCATACAATTTTATATGATAGAACTCTCCAATATACGCCAATCTTAATGGCGTAGCCTGAATAAGAGTCACAGTTACTTTTGGCACTCCTTGTTTAAAGTGAAAAAACTATATAACTTTTTATCTTCATGAAGTCTGGACTTTAATACTTTTACTCCCTTTTCGCAGCTCTGTGCAACCGCTAATCCATATTGAGATGAAGAAAATGAAGTTAGCCTTTTGCATCCGAAAGACAAGGCACATAATCAAGAACTAACTGAACGAAGTAAAACCAAATCGTCGCATGGTTAACTTCTGCACGTATAGTTAATCTGTTCTTAATTTCGATGTTTTCACGCATCGATAAACGTTCCATCGATTTATTATTTTTTTTTTCAGTTAACTTTACGACACTAACCACACACACACATCAACTCTTTAACCGGAAAGAACAATTTCTCCGTATCGTTTGTGTTGAAATCGAAAGTAACGCATGCATTCCCACACTGAGTTGAAAACTTTTTTTCTAGGCATTGCATAACTCGGACGCCTTCCGCAGCCATTTGCACTGCCAGTTCGGCCTTTTCACCTTCAGAAATTTCAACATATTCGTCCAACAACAGTTCCTGCTCTAATTGTTCAGCTGTTTCTTCTTCGTCTTGAGCTTTCTGGTTGGATTTGATGCATGACTTGACATTCGTCACTTTGTTGCCAATTCTCATTTCGAAATCCAGCGTCCTGTGGACTGCGGAATAACACGGGATAGGTCTGAATGCTACGACAGCGCCGATGATGATGACTGGCGGTCCTGTCACTGTAACTTCGACTGTTGCGCGATGCTCATCGATCAGGAAGTTGTTCAGACTGCCGTCGTATCTGTATTCCGTGGGTATTTCGATTCTTGAGCAGTTACTGACTGATCTGAAACACGAAATGTTTATATTCAGAATATTAAAGCAACTGGCAGTTTTAAAAAACAAATAATTAATTTGAAAATTGTCCTAAAAATGTGTAATTATAACAAAGTTTTAACTTATTTTCATTTAAGAAGATTGCAAGTATTCATGAATGTTATATATTCTGCTTCAATAAAATTTAAACATTAATTCGGGCTAGTTAATTAAAAAAATAGAAAAAAAAACAATTTCCATTTGGAATTGATAATGATATTTGATTGAAAAGGTTATTCTACAACAGAATATTCTAATTTTCTTTCCACATTCTTAAAACTTGAATTGATATTTTTGTATTCCAAATTGATCATTTTTATAATTATTTTTATTTTATTTTAATCATTTAGTTTAATTTTTCTGATTTGTTTTATTTTATTTTATTATTTATTCGTAATTCTTTGAAAAGCAAAGCAATCGTTGCTTGATATCTCAAAATTTCAGCAATTATATTTTATATTTTCAATAATAAAAGCAATAAAATACAATCCTGGCAATAGTTAAGTAATAATGATGATTAATCAACAAAGAATGATAATAGAATATAAACCACTGAAAAGAAAAGTAATGAAAGAAAATAAGAAAAGATATAAGAAAAAATTTTTCGATAAAATTAAAAATTATATTCCAATTTTTTAAATAATTTATATTTTTATTATGAAAAAAGTACTCTAATTTATCACAAAAATGTATTTTTCAAAGATGTGTTGATTAATATTTGATTGTTAAAACACTTCAGAATACGAACTAAACTTATTCAAATTTTGTCATATGAATAAATATTATTTCATTCCGGTATGGCTAAAATAATAATTGTAGTGGTCAAAGTACTAAAATTTATCTCTTAAAACACTTGTTTTAAGTTACATCATTGATCAGAATGAAATAAAAGAATAGGAGGAATAAAATTTTCAGCTTATTTATTTCTGTAGTTGCGATTCTTAATGTATTAGATTTCAAGAATAATAATAAAACAATTATAGAATTTGTATCTACTTGAAATACTTCATAACTCTAGTAACACACAAATATTGTACAGTAATCAATATTCGCAATATTGTTTAATATTGTGGAATATTGTTTAATATCATATAATATTGAACAATATTATTCTACAGGATGTACAACTTGGGAATCATAGAATGATGACAAAAAATGATTTTTAGCTCATTTTCAATTTTTTTTAAAAAAATAGTTGAGATTAAAATTTTTATTTTTACCTAGTTCGAACTATTTCACAAAGACTAGAAGGAGTTTTGGATGATCCAGTGACAACTTTCGGCATCGCCAAATTCCATAAAATAGCCAAACGATCAGACGAATCCAGAAGTCGAAACTTCTCTAAAACTTCCTCCAGATCGGTCATTTGCATGGACAAAAACCTCACATGCTGCAAAAAATCTTTTGTTACGAATCGAACATTTTCTTCGGAGCATTCGAGGTCCAGCTCTTTGCATTGTTCTTTGCCCCAGTGCCATATCGCTTCGATAATTTCAACCTCAGATTCAATGTCCATCAGGTCCAGCCTCAAAATGTCCTGAATAGTTGTTTTAGAAGCAGATTGGAAAGATTCCGAATTCAACAGCTTTCTGGCATTTCTAGAAACGTACCCGAGGCAACGAGATTGAAGCTGCTTCATTTCTAGAAATGCTGCTTCTTCGTAAAGGGAGAAAACGGTTTCAGAATCCAGAATAGCATTGGATAGAAGATAGTTCTCGCAAGCCTTGAAAAGAGGCTTGATTAGGTACTTTTTTGATGCATAAGCAGCTTCGAAGGCCTCATACTCGCTGTCGATCTGTATTTCACCGCAATACAGATATCTAAAAATGGAAAAGACATAATGATATAAAGATTAAAATGAAATTTGCTCTGCATAGTTAAATGTATCAAGTCAAAATATAATTTCTTGAACGGCCAAGCGTCATGTGCTCGTGCGAGTTAAATTATATTTTTATTCATTTTGTATTTTTTTTCATTGAGTTAGTCTCTTTAGTATTGCAAACAATCCAAAAAAACTTTGTCTCGCATTTATTGTTTCAAAAAATATCACATTTCCTATTTATTTCATTTCATATAATAACATTTTTCTGACAAAATGACACTTTTCTAGGTTTTATTTGCTGCAGTCAGTAACTTTTTTTTAAATCAGAGTTTTTGTAAATGCGATGGCAACGCGTAATTAAAAGCTAATTTTTTTGAGATGCACGGGCATATAATTAAATTTCAATTGTTCGTCTACGGCTTTTCTTATTTTTCACTTACGGATTTTTGTTGGAGCTCATTCCCAAAATAACATAATGTTCCGACATGATAATAAAACTAATAAAGTCACGATAGAGATATGAAAAGATTCAAAAGGTGCTCACATTAAACATGATTCAATTGATCATTTCTAATACATTAGAAGCAGTTACATATTTCCAAATGAAAAAAAATACTCTAAATGATGTAAGGAATACTTTATGCTGTTCGAATCAATGCTGTTGAGAAAATTCCATACGTGTTTTCTAGTCATATTTTGCAAAACATTCTCAGCACCCTAATTTTTTCAATTAAAAAATGACTTGTTAACAAATAAAATTGACAAAGTCAAACTAATGTTCATAGAAAATTTTAATAACGTCAACAACAATTTTAACGTCAATAACAACTTTAATTTTAATTGACAAAGTCAAACCAATGTTCATAGGAAATTTTAATTACATCGACAACTAAAATGGACTCTCATACTATTGTCCCCAGAATATCTTGCTAAATTTGTCTAAAATATGATTGGGAAACAGTACAAAAATCTAGCAAATGGTATATTTTCAGCAATGCATTTATAAAAATCAATACAAAGTATGACTTTTTGCATCATTTAAAGCATTTTCTGAAATTAAACTTTATGCCTAACTCTATTGAATTTCAAATTAATCATTAAAATACATTAGAATTACATATGAAAATTAAAAATACCAAAAGAACAGCCCTATAAGTAAATTAAAAATTAATAACAGAAACTGAATGATTTACTGTATGAAAATGAAATGAATCTCACTTAATAAAAAGAATAAAAAATATATAAAATTTTAGAATATTTTTCATTTATAATTTTTTATTCTTCATTCAAAGCCAAATGTTTATAATTTTTCAGAAAATCCCCTTCCTTGTGAACCAAATACCATTATATTTCCTTTTACTAATAAAAATTAATAATATAGCAGAGAAGATTCTCTTTAAATCTGTTATTTATATTTTCACATATGAGATTTTATCAGTTAAGGTAAGCCAATTAAACCAAGTCCATTCTTTTCCCAAGTCCAGTATAGAACTGTTTAAAGCTTAAACCATAGAAATTTAAAAATAAATTCACTATTTTCAGTATGTTAATTCCATAATTTGAATGCTATAAATTATTATTAAAAAATAAAATTTTATGTAGTTGTTTTATTTCATTTCTTTTTAAGCATTTGAAATTCACCAATTATTCTGACCTGTTTCCATTTTTAAATAAAATCAAACTTGTGCAAGTTTGATGAATTAAAATTTTATTTTACATGTTAGTATGGAAGTGAAAATTAGCTCTCAAAGATAGAAACGCGAACTATCTTAATCTAATAAATGTTTCATGAAAATAAAGCTTTTGAACTTTTTAAACAGAATTTTGGTTTAGAGATATGATTTTAATTCCATTTCTTTTACTAAAATGGAGATTTTATTATTTTCTTCCTATTCACTAGTTTCAATTTCCTCTTTATCTCTCAAAAACGTATCATTTCACACGAGCTGTATTCTTTTGTGATAGTTATGATCTATCTTAAGGAAAAGTAACCTATCTTTTTATCAATACAGCCTTTTTTTTCTAATATGAACAAGATACAATATTCATACTATAGATAAAAGAGACGCCAAAATTAGGCCACATAGTTGCCACAAATATTAAAACTATTCGGAAGTACTAGTAGCATAATTAATTTCTTAAAGCATATGTAGATCTTAAGCACAAATTATAATGAATATTTAAAACACTTTCTAAATATAAGAAATATTGTATAATATCGTGCACAAAAAACATACCGAAGAATGGTAGCGAATCCTTCTTTAGAAACATTAAGAACACGAATTTCGGTTTGTTCTTGAAAATGTTTCATAAAAAAAATAATAAAACAGTAAGAACACGAATTTCGGTTTGTTCTTAATTCTTACTATAAAACTTTGTTTTTAAATATTAAAACCATCCGAAAGTACTAGAAGCGTAATTAATTTTTTTAAAGCATATATAGCTCTTAAGCAGAAATTATAACGAATATTTAAAACATTTTCTAAATATAAAAAATATTGTATAACATCTGGCATAAAAAAACATACCGAAGCATGATAACGAATCCTTCTTTAGTAACATTAAGAACACAAATTTCGGTTTGTTCTTAAATCTTATCATAAAACATTGTTTTTAAATATTAAAACTATTCGAAAGTACTAGAAGCGTAATTGATTTCTTAAAGCATATATAGCTCTTAAGCACAAATTATAACGAATATTTAAAACATTTTCTAAATATAAAAAATATTGTATAATATCGTGAATAAAAAACATTCCAAAGCATGATAGCGAATTCTTCTTTAGTTATATTAAGAACACGAATTTCAGTTTGTTCTTAAATTTTATCATAAAACATTGCTTTGAAATATTAAAACTATTAGGAAATACAAGAATCATAATAGATTTCTTAAAGCATATATAGCTCTTAAGCAGAAATATTTAGAACATTACATATTTAGAATACTTTCTAAAGATAAGAAATATTGTATAATATCGTGCATAAAAAACATACCGAAGCATGATAGCGAATCCTTCTTTAGTAACATCAGGAACACGAATTTCGTCTTGTTCTTTAATTTTGCCATAAAACATTGCTTTGAAAACTTGACTGCCCAATGCAAGAATTAATTTGTGGCACGGATATCTACTGGCAGGCTGATCTACTAGAAAAACCACATCACTCAAGGATTCATTTTCTAAAAGATTGGCTATCTGCATTTTAAGTTTTCGTTCTTCCGGAATTACTGTTACCTTCTCCATTCTGAAAAACAATACAGTAATACTAAGTTAGACAAAAGTTGAATTAGCTTTAAAGGATAAATATAAATTTATTTTTAAAAATAATATCTAATCTACAATATTGTGGACTAAGAATGTGCACTCTTGTAGCTTTTACAAATGCATTGAACATTTAATTTTTTATGGCATATTCCAATAAAATATCACATATGGTTAAAATCAGATTGAAAATTCCTTTTTGAAAATAGCACTAGTGAAATATTTTATTAAAATCTACTTAAATGTTCTCTTTGAGTTTCTCAACAATGTATTAAGCAAAGCAAATGTAGCAATGTATTAAGCAATCAAGCAAATGTAATTTCATTTGCAATCCCAAGAATATTGTTGTTAATGTTGAGATGTAACTTTATAAATTTCAAGATAGTTAATTACTCAAAAATTAAATATGAATGAGGTTTCCAAAATAATATTTCGAATAATAAAAATATTTTAGAATCATTTTGAAAATTAATTTTAAAACTTTTATTACTTATGAATTTATAAATATTTTTTACTTATCATTTTTATTTTTAAAAAAATTTTTGAGCTTTCTGAAGTTTGTCTTCATTTCCAATTTTTTCATTTCAATGGAATTCTGTGTAATTTTTTACTTTTTTTCGTCTAATTTAGCAGTTATTTCGATTTTTCAGTATGTTTTACTTTGTAAATTTCAAGATAAATAAAAAAATAATAACCAACAAATAATTAATTATTTAAAAAACAAATGCTAAATATTAATTTTAATAATAATAATAACATTTTAGAGCCATTTCTAAAATTAACTGTAAAATTTTTATTCCTTATTAGCGAATATTTTTTTATTTATCATTTTTATAAAAAAAATCGTTTGCTCCTTCTATTGTTGTTTGTCTTTATTTCCAACTTTTTCATTTTAATAGAATTCCAAATGATTCTTTTATTCATTTTTTTCGCTGTATCTATATCATTATTTATCTATTTTATCATTTTTCGGTATTGATATTTGGTGTATCATTGAATGCTGAAAAATGGAAGGAAGGTGAGTAGAGATTTTTTATCATTTATTTTTAAGATGTTGATGGTGCCAGAATGATTGCTAGAAGCAAATTATTAGTAGCGGATGTTCTTTTAAGTTTCTTTCTTTTCAAAGTTGTTTCTTATTTCAATGAAGAAGTGATAAGCTGCAATTAAACTTTAAAACTTTTCTCACTTGAAACTTTTCAAACATTTGGATCTCATAATTCTTCATCACAAAGACCGATAGAGCCTGGTCAAAGAAAATCTCATTTTGAAAACTGAAAGTAGCCAGAACATTCACAATCCTTAGTGTTTAAATTCATACTTTAAAAGATAAAAAAATTCCTAACTAATAAATGCTAAAACTCTAAAAACTATGTATTTAAATTCCCGAACAATAAAATGGGAGATTAATTAATCTTCGATTTTTACTGCTTCATTTCATTTTTTACCATGGTATCCATCCTGGTTTTTTGGAATGGTAGTTAGGCATCTTTTGATGTATTTAGGATCAAAATAATGTAAATATCAACTAAAATTTACATTTAAATTAACACAGTCAAAGCTTTTCTTTTCATGCGGCACCAGTAAAATTAAATTAACTTCAAATAAATTTTCAATAAGACATCAGATTAAAGTGTCAAAAACATTCCAATCTCCAAAACAATTTGTCGAAAACCCACCTTTTTGGATAGCGATCAGGAATGGTATTGAAAGACTTTCAGGGTTACGATAATCATTTTTCACGATTACTTATGGCGAGAAATTTTCTAAAAATAATTCAAGTTTGAAGATTAGACGTTAATCTTAGCTAAGACAAACATTGTTACTGCTGTGATAATATCTTTAGTAATATTTTCCATGATATGCATAGTAAAAAATTAAATTTAAAAAAATCTCTGAAGTTTTTGTAATTTTTTTAAGTAGATTACATTTTCTCAGAAGTGAAAATATTAATTAAGGAAATTTTTTAAGCTGATTTTTACAAAGTCACTAATATAAAAAAGTAACTAAAATAAATTAACTTAATTAAAATATGTTGAAATGTGATTCTAAAAAGACAAATTTTAAAGAGATGTTGAATAATACATAGAATTGGGGTTCGAAATGCCAAAATGTACTGCTGGGATAAATTACATCGTTGTTGCATTGACTTATTTAGGAGTTTTGTGAATTTAGGTAATGTACATTATGAGATATTATTATTTTTTTAAACCTGCTGCATTTAGTTTCATTTCACATTACAGCACTTTTTCAACAAGCCAGCTTTTTTATTTCAATAACTTTTTTGAAAACTAAATACTTTTATACACAATACTATTGAAGCAACATTCGATTCTAAAATATTCTAATATGTAAGTGAAAGCAATTAATGTCTGGGAATTTGATCGATTATAGTTGATAAAATTTTAATTTCA
Organism: Argiope argentata; assembly: GCA_026289955.1. Lineage (NCBI taxonomy): Eukaryota > Metazoa > Arthropoda > Arachnida > Araneae > Araneidae > Argiope > Argiope argentata. The sequence goes on along the minus strand of JAOUZG010016644.1, from coordinate 4,042,237 downwards.
ACTTAATATTGTATAATTCATAAAAATTTGTGTTCATGTCAAACTTGTTTATTGGAGAATTAGGCCTTCTTCGGCCTGTTTAAGCATCCTTTTTGTCAAGTCAAACTAGTCTTCTGCCTAGTCTAGTTACTTAAAAATCCACCACTGTATTGTTCAATGATATGATGAATGTATGTATTTATATCTTAATACCATATAAGGAAATTTATATCTAACAAATTTGGCTTTAACCGTATATTTTCATTTCACAAAATATCAGTTTCTAATATTTAAAAGAGAATTCTCCATAGTTATATTAATTACTTTTCAATACATTTTCATCGCACTCAAGGTTGTTTAAAGTGAGCTCTGCGAAGCATTGCATGCTCGTGAAAGAATGAAATTCTTTGCCATTATAAGAATTACCTTTCAATATATTTTTATCGTATTCAAGGCTACTTAAGTGAACGCTGTGAAGCGTTACATGCTCGTGAAAGTAATCAAATTGCATTAACTTTAGAGGCATACGGATACAGTGCATAAAGCTGTATAATGACAAAAGGAAAGTTAAAAATTAAGAAATTATGATTGTGAAATTATAAAATAATTAATTAAAGATATGCATTACAAATAATAAATATTACAACTTTTTATTATATATTATTTACCAATATTTACCATAAATATTTTTTTTCTTTCACTTTAGTCATTTACTTAACTTCTGTCCATGATTTCCATAAACAGTCGGAGGTTCAATACGTGTTTTTTAATTATCTCACTAAAGTTCAGTTTATAATAGAGACCGGTTCCATAACCTTATAGTGCCATTCAAAATCTAAATGTGAGGTTCATCTATGTTTTAAATTTTATGGTATCATAACTTCATTTTTTTGTTCACCATGTAAATTAAATACATTTAATTAATTAATATTAAACAAAATCCTTCTTCTTTAGCTTATGACAATATAAGAAAATCCCAGTTTTGAATATTTAATGAAACAATGAAAACAGTTTGAACTTCAAGAAAAAAATATAATCAAAAACTAAAAAAATTAAAATATATATATTATGCAAAAGACAAAATTCTAGAAAAATATGCATGGTTATTAAGTTGGTTCACGAGAAAGACTATTTCTTGGATTTTAAAAAGGTATAAAATTCGTTTTAGGGTAATAACAATTTCTTAAGTAACTTCGAAAACAAATCGAAATTTAAATAATTTTTAATAAATAAACATTCCAATTAAAATTTCAAAAAATTCATCCTAAAATACATATTTTTACTTTCCAAGCTATATGGTATGTGACTCGTTTGGAAGTTGTTGGCCAAAAAATCTGCCCAATAGGGTTTAAACATAAACATATGCTTCAACTTTATTGTTAATAGATATAGGAAAATATTTTTTTTATTATTTCATCTTCATGTTGGCTCATTCAAAATATTTATATTATATGTAACTTTTATTAAAAGTTGCGATACAATTTTTGAGAAATATTCTTATATTTCAAAAAAAATCTTATCATCTTTTTGTTTGATTTTGTCCTGAATTTCTCAGACTTCAATAACATATCACGATTATGTTTCATATTTGAATAAATAAAATCTTGTTGTTAGTACACAACAAGATCATGCAGTGATTCACAAACAAGTAAAGCTAAATGTGATGAAAAAAGTGATGGAAATCTTTCAGATTATAAAATGATTCTTATTAAAAGCATCCTCGTTCCATGATCAAAAAAAAAAAAAAAACTGACATCGTAAATTATAAGCGATGCCGAAAAAAAAAGAAAGATCAACTACTTATCGCAATCAAAAGTGTGCCGTCTAACAAAGAAACGGTTCTTTTATCAAAATCCAGATGGCCAAGAAAAATAACGAAATTTGTCTCCCATTTAAAATGTCTTCAATGCCGGTATTATACACACAGCTGCTCTTATCGTCCAAAAAGAATTTGTAAAAAATATAATTTAGAACCTTATTTCTGGACTTCTTTCTCCTACTTATCGAATACTAACTAGTAGTCATGCACATTTAAAAAAAAAGACTTCAAGTTCTCCCCCCCCCTCCAACTAGTGGGAGTAAGAGTGCTTTGAACTTTCGTCTTGTTAGCAAAGAGAGACCCGCATCAAACTGCTTGCTATCATATTTCAGATAAATCACCGAAGATATGACGTGAGTGAACTTTCATCACTAGGAAGAAGTTTTGAGTGCTACATCTGGTGAAAAAACTGCTGTCGGACTCTTTTGCTGAAATTCACACAAGATTGCTTTTAGTAAAATGCTGTGGGGCCGTAAATTAATCACTGAAAATGGAAGAGTTACAAAAAAAAAAAAAAAAAAACCAAAAAGAAAGACAGAAAAAATCATCGAGTTTCTTACAGATCCGAAAAGACTTTTTTAGCTCACAATATCGGAAATGGTTTACAACACTAACCTTTAAGTGCGTTTTAAACTGAGCACTTCTTAAAAAATGATACATTATAAAAGAACGACTATGACTTATGATAAAGTCGTCCACAAAAGATGAGTTTCTTTGAGATAATTTATCAGCCTTAAAAGTCATTTGTTTCCATCTATTGCAATCATCCACGTCGGTGGCATTTCGGTGAATTCTTGAATAGTTAGCACTATATTGCCATGCTTGATGAAAATCAAATATTAGTTAAGTACGCATTTAACATCTCTTACAGCCTCTAATCAGCATGCTAACGAAACAGAAATATTCTATAATTTAACCGAAAGTTAAACCCTGGGTTAGTTACATCATATACGCACTTGTACCGATTGAAGGCCGCGATACGAACCTACAATGCTAGGGCCAGTAACCGAGTAACATGACCATAAAACAAAAGTCAACTTCGGTATCGTAGATGTTATCTGGCTTATGAAGCTAGCGCCACAGTACTCCCCCACCAGTGAGTCGATGTAGAAGCGAACGAATTGTATTACACCAAACGTTATGGTGAGTTGCTGTTTGCTTGCGTCAAGTGAATCTGACGACTTAGCTTGCTTGCGTAAAGTGAGGTTGGCGCCTTTGTTTGCTTGCGCCAAGTGAATTTAACGACTTTTTTTGCTTACGTCAAATGAATTCGACGACTTTATTTTGTTTTTGCTGCGGGTAGATAATGCCATGATTGATGCAGGAGGTTGTGTTGTCAAGGTCACCAGTGTACTGATTGAAGGTCGTGATACGAGCCTGCGATGCTAGGGCCAGTAGCCGAGTAACATGATCATAATACAAAAGTCGACTCCGCTATCGTAGATGTTATCTGACTTATGAAGCTAGAGCCACACACCCCTTCATTAGAAACAATATATTTTTAATGTATTATTTAGTATATTTTTAACATTATTATTATATATTTAATGTATTTTAAAGAAATATCGTATTTAAAATGATGGGGGGTGACTGATAATTGCGACATTTAATCTTTTAAATTGAAACTGAATACACTTCGTTGAAATGCTAACTGTTAATAAAAATAACTAAAAGAACTAAAAAAATTGAGTATATTATTTTTAGATTTTTTAAAAAAAATATGTCAATAAAATAATTTATAATTTGATACGAAATTGCTCAAAATGTAATATAAGAGTTTTTCCATGGAAATTTTATGTAGTGGTATATTATAATTAATATTTATTAGTTAGAGTGTGTAGTGGTATATTATGATTAATATTTCATTAATTATGTTTATTAAATTAAGATTCCGAGACAGCACATACTTATTTAAATGACTGGAGAATCAATTAGACTAGGAAACTATGAAACGTTTTAATAGAATAGTAAAATAGTACTTATGAAAAGACTGACGTTCAAAAATTGTTATATGTCTAGCTTCTACAAATGAGAGTTTTCATAAGGATAAGATTCTTACATGGAATTCAAAATTTATTAATCTTAAAATAAAATTATCTAGTTTATCATATGATTTATTTCAATACTAAGCAAATTATTTTATGCTGTTATTGACTGAAGAAAGCTTTCAATTTTTTGTTTACCTTTAATTTTAATCAATTTGACATGCGCAGTTAGTTATTTGGCTTAGAATTTCTAAGTATCCCTTTTCTAGCTTAACAGGAAGGTAGTAATATGATTTTTATTTTTTTCTCGTTATTTGGTTCATTTGTTTTCAGAACGAGTTTTGAATTGTTTTTCATCCTTGAAAAGGCATCTTGATTGGAAGGAGTTCAGGGCCAGAATTCACACAGCTCCTTCACTGATTTTATGACAGGAAATAAAAGGAATACTTCTCTAACTCATTTACGAAGTTCCAAAAGCATTCTTAAAAGGATTTCGTTAAGTATGCGGAATTCACTTAACTAGCTTAACTGTCTGTTAATCCTATTCCTTTGTTCTGGTCTTTAGATGAATGCAGCACAATTTTTTACTTGCGTATTTCGTGTCTGAAACCCATTTTTGAGTCAGTTTGATTTACTTGTAAGCTGATAGACCAAGCGCTTCTGAAATTAGAGTACTTTCATGCCTTATATTCTTCAATAAAAAATTATTTTTATATCGAATGTTGTAAAATAAAAAGTTTTCATTTTTTACAACGATTGTTTTACAAAGATACCCGCCTGAGCCACAAATTCATTTTTGATAAAAAAATTGCAAAAAGGTTTTACCATTATATTCGAATTTTACATTTTCGTATTTCCAAAATCGTTTGTGGCAATCAGAAATAAAATCAGTTTTAGTAGAAACATACTATAAATAAACTATTTTCATTGTTTTAACTTAATTTCTAAAATGTCATCGCTTCTTTTTTTTTTTATTTTTCTTTCCCTTTACTATAAATAAGATATTAAATGGATAATTTTAAAACAACTGTTTCTTTGTTTTTTACAATGCCGTTCGCAAATTTAGATAATTCTGAATCACTAAAATATCATGGCTTGATGCTATAATTTAAGAGAGAAACAACAAGAAAAAAATCCAAAAACGAAAACATTTTAAAAAATGAAGTACGTTCAGAAAAAGAACGCATAAAAATTCATTTTCCATCTCATTGAAAATTTTTTAAAAAACTTTAAACTTCTTTTCTTTTAAATGTGAATTTTCCATCTATTTTCTATTTTTTAAATAGGATACTTATATACTTTTTAAAATATCAGAAATGGAATTTGACATACATTTTGCTTATATTAATATTAGTTTGCGATTCTATCTAGATTAATAATTTGTTGTATAT
>JAOUZG010016644.1:4001496-4032265 GCA_026289955.1 Argiope argentata | reverse complement strand
ATATAGTCTCTCTTAATTATTCGAGATCTTACATTGTTTTCTTCTACAAAACTTGAAACAATGGGGAAAAATAAACAGCTCACCCTGATGCCGGACGTGGAACTTTTGCATTGGCAGTAATCCTTTTCTGCGAAGGTCGAATTTGTTGCTTGGCGAGCATTTTGTCTGCGAAATAACCGTTTGATTTCTTTCCTTTCGTTCCTTATCAAGTAGCACTTCCTTCCGAAAGCTTTTCAGTGAAATTAATTTTTCGTGCACCCATTCTCTTTCCTCCCTCCTCTCTCTTCCTCTACAGCAACCCACTCACAATCGCAATTAAAACTTAGACATGCTAATTAAAAAGAATTTCATATTACATCTGGTCCAAAATAATTAACACATCTGTATGATAGATCAAATGTTTTTTTTTTTTTTGCGGAAATTGGAATTCTATGATAAGATGTACATTCTGAGATTCGAAGTTGCATGATAAAAAAATGAAAATTGAGAAAAATTATTCTTTGTTAAAAAAGATTCCGAAAAAATGCAGAAAATTGGTGAGTTTAAAATTCTATTTCTTAGACCCCCCACACACGCCTTTTTCTTCAGAGACGAATACATCGTCATGATTATGTTCGTATTGTGACCGTGAAATAACAATTTATCACGTCCTTATAGAATGCCCATATTTTAATGCTCAGCGTTTGTTTTACTTCAGAATACCAGCAAAGACTTTGCTATTGTTGCTTTACAGAGATCCGCATGAGAATCTTTTTATCTTTTTTAAGTTTATAGGTTTTTATTTCATAATTTGAACTCACTATTAAGGGCTTCGGTATGGCATTTCATGATCCGTCATCAATTTACCAATGGTTATTTTTGAGCCACTTTTATAGAAACATTTTTGGGTAAGCTTTGAATCATATATAAACTTGTTTGGAGCAGTACAACCTTCCTATTGGTTCTTGTGCCATAAAGCTTCAAACCAACCAATTAATCAACCAAATCACGATTTTTAGAATTATCTACATAAATGATAGAAAATTGCAAACATTTGTAAAATAACGTCCATTTTACTCACATTGTGACATGCCTCGTCAGAAGAGCGAAGTTTCGCCCGTCCGTATCTCAGACTTTTAATGAATGATGAGGAGATAAGACAATTGGACAGTTAATGTAAATGGTCGAATTGTCTGACTATGACTTTGAGACAGTCAATGATGAATCTTCGTCGCTTTGCTTCAACCGCGGCCGATCGCAGGACTTAAACGCAAAACTATGGCTATCAGTGGTTGTTGTTACTTATGGCACTTCCCATGGACAAGCCTCTGTTGATACAGCAGCAGATTTAAGTCGAAAGCAAAGTCTCTTGTTTTTGAAGTAGTCTCTTGTTTTTGAAACTAGGGCCAAGAGTACGACTTAGCTACACACTCACTATGTTTGCTTGCGCAGCAAATTTTTAAAGTGGGGGATTCACACATCTCACAGATAGCAGACAGAAGAACAACCATGTCCGAACCGGGACTCCCAGAACACGAGGAAGACGCACTACTTCTGCGCCAGAAAGCCAGCCTATGGCTATCTTGGACAGGGAAACAATATGTTTAGAACTATCTTACTGTGGAAAATTAAAATAACGTGTTAAATACCATTTTATTCAACAGAATTCACATCAAAAAGATTTATAGAAAATACTTTTTATTCATCAACTGAGGTGAATCTCGAATTAAAAACATCAATATGCTACACTATTTTCTACTGAAATCAATAGCTATCCCCAGTTTTACGATCCATTCGCAGTCGCACGCGAGACTTGGCGCGTCGCGCGAAAGTTTCGTCCTTTCATTGAAATGACTCACGCAGGAAAGAATATTTTGTTAAGGGACGGATCAAATGCCTCCGCCCTATTCCATCAAGGATCCTAGCTCACACGGAAGGAAACTAACTATTCAAGGACTCTTCTGGATGAGTTCCCTAAAAGTTCAAGGAGCTATGAGTGCATTACACTCTTAACTGGTTTACACAGCAATGAATGATTAACGATTTCTTTAACGTGCACAAGGAAATATTCAAGTTTTTTTATTATTATTATTTGCCTTCATTGAAAGGTTAACGTGATAAAATTCAACAGCTGTTTAATTTTCTAGCCTATGATAATTATTAAAATTATGATATTTAAGTATTATAACTGTTTGTCCAAGTGATATCATTATTCCTCCCCTCCCCCCCCCCCCACACACTTTGATAAGATAAGAAGATTCTCGTATATGTAGTACAGAGAAAGCAAAATAATCGTCAAAAAAATTCGAACGAGATTTTGTCAAATCTCCACATTTTAGAGCTTAAAAATCACATCTTTGAAACTTTTGAAACTTTTTTTGTAGTTATCTTTGATACTTTCTGGGTCAACGCTCAATACTTCCTTTGAATTCACTTTGACAGTTTCTGTGCCAAAGATAACTCAACAAAATGTGATACAAAATATGAGCAAATTTCGCTCAAAGGAAGTGCATCTGTGCGACTGTTCGAATATGCTTTCAAACGATAATTATAAAACGAAGGCAGCTAGATAGATAAAATTTGATACAACTATTTAATACTTATAATATAGATATTTATCAAATTTTTAGCCAAATTCAACAGAGATTGACCATCTGTCGGTCTGTAATTTCTGAAGCATATAAATAGCACAATGAAGAAAACGTTGTAAATCTTCTTAAATATTAAGAGTTCTGTGGTATTTTTTAAAAAAATGAAGTTTAAAATACTTTTGCTCAAAAAGCTGATAAAGAAAATATTTAATTAAATACTTTAGTAAATCATAATCCTTGAAAATCAGTTGATATTCAAATTTCAAACTGTGACCTGATTAGTTTTAAATAATACTATTCTTTAAATGACACCTATAACCTCTTTAGAATATTCAGAAACTTTTGTTATCATCAGAATGATTGTTTTCATTTACAACAGCGTCTTTAAGAAGTAAATTGATTTCACAGGACTTCTAAGACAGGAAGCGTTAAAAGCATGAATTGAGAAACTAGGTTAAGTTCTTTCGTAAAGCATTTCGATTCAATACTTCCATTTCATAACTGACACAAAGAACATTTGGTGTCACAGAAGCCCTTTTTAAGTGAAGATTGAGTCACAGTTTGAAATTTATGAGAAATGACTGTTTCAAGATTTTCATCATTTCGATTGGATTTCTTCCCTTGGTACTAGTGAAAAAAAATCAAAAGCTTCTATTGTTACTTGCCCTGAGTATTAGAGAGGAAAAAAGCCAATGCAATATTTATAAGAAGTAGAGGTTAACTTATAAGAAATATTCCAACAAAAGGATTAATTATTAAAATATTTTTGATTAGAATTGAAAGTATAATTGTCAAGCTATTACATTTATGTGGTGATAGATAAGATATATATCTATCTCTGCGTATGTGTGCGTGTGAGTGTGCGTGCGTGCGTGTTGTTTGTACTGATATAAATGTATCGGTTTTGTCTGATCATGATAAATTTAGCAAACATTTTTTTAAAAAAAATTAGAATAAAGATAAAAATGAAATCTGCTATGCATATTTCAATGTATCATGTCAGAACATCATTTCTTGAATTGTCATATGCCACTTGCTAGTGCATGATAAATTATATTTTTATTCATTTTAATTTTTTTTCATTGCATTAGTTACTTTAATATTGCAAACGATCAAAATAACTTTTTTGTCTCGCATTTATTGTTTTTAAAAAATCAGATTCCCTATTTGTTTCATTTCATTTAATCACGTGCTCAAAATGATATTTTTCTATGTTTTATTTGTGGTAGTCATTAACTTAATTTTTTTAATAAGAGCTTTTGTAAATGCAAGGGCAACGCGTTATTAAAAGCTGATTTTTTGATATGCTCGTACAGATAATAATTTTTTTTTATATTTGGCCAATGGAGCTTTGTTGACGCCACATACCTCATCTCAAAAACAGCATCATGTTCTCACATGATAAAAACTACTATTAAAATTCAAACCTTAATTAAATTTCAGATTAGGTAATTTTCATACTTTTCAACTATATTTTCTGAAATTATTAACACATAAAAAGGCATTTTGATTTGTTTTAAAGCTCAAAACGCTTCATCTTTATTATAATACCAATTTTATTTCCTTACAAATTTTTTAAAATTTTAATTTGTTTATAAATCTGATTTGGTACAAAACTGTGGCAATGCTAGGATTGGTTTGATAAAAATGAAAATAGTAAATTTAATATAAATTAATTAGTTTTATTGCTCTATCAGATTAGTCAGTCTTTTGTTTCGACCAGCGTTAAAATAAAGAAATAAAATTTCTTTTATTTAGACATTTTCGGGACTTGCATTTTTGTTTTTATTTCATAACATACACATTTCTTAATTTATATGGGGGTCGGGAATTTGTAATCAACAGATTCTAGTCTTAATAAATAACTAGAGGATATTTTTCGTAAGGATATTCCACATTAATAGTTTAACAACTAAGCAAACCAATATTTTCATTGGGGAATAAAGAGAAGAAAATCTTTCAAAGAAGGGCATGAAAATAATAAAAACAGGTTTAAATGTATACTTTATTAGCGTGGTAATAAAATGTATAATTTTTTTAAAAATTTATTTTTATAATATTTATAATTCGTAATTATAGAGAAAGGCAAAAAAACCCAAACAAAGTTATTACTTCTTAGAATAGAAGTTAATCAATTTCTTTTTATTTATTTTTTTCATTTCTTTTTGTCCACCACTTTATATAAACATATTTTATAGTGTATCCTTTAGTTAACGTACTTTTTTGTGGATTTTTTATAATGACAAGCAAAAGATATGCTATTTTAGAGTTGTTTGAGCAAGGAAAACTACAGTATGAAGTCTTTTGCTTGCTTAATGTGCCTCGACAAACAGTGTCTGATGCAAGTTATATGTTCAAAGAGCTTGGTAATGATGGCCAGAAAGTGAACGAAAATGTATGGTGAACATTTTTAATGACCATAAAGTTTTCAAAAAGTGAGTTCAATAAAATTCGACCTTTCCATGAGAAATATCGCTTGTGAACTGGCAATAAGGGACCGATCAGTGCAATAAATAACAAAAACAGAGTTTGCACTGAAAACCTTACAAGTTCCAAAAAAGTTCAGCTTCCCGTTGAAGAAAACAAACTCGTGCGCCTCCGAAGAAGTCGAAAACTCTTGAAACGGGCCTCAAGTTAGCTCTGAGAGAGATTCCTTTTCGCTAGTGAGAAGCTCTTTATTGCTTAAAAGCTTATATCGCCTAGAGCTATTCGATCTGGTCTGTAGAGGCCCCAATCTCTTTGGCAATTGTTGAACATCGCAAAAATCCGAAGTATGTCATGTTCTGAGGCGGAATTTCCGCAAGTGGCAAAACCTCTCTTATTTTGGGGGATGATGGAACTAAAAAAAATCAAAAGTGTGCCAACAGAACATTCTAGAAGTTATTGTATTTCCAGGGGGCAAACGTACTTCCGCAATGAAAAATAGACATTCCAACAAGACCCAGCGTGGCTAAAAAGACATAAGAATAGTTCAAAGTGCATTTTCCAGACGTGATATCATCTGGAGAGGGACCACAATATTCGCCGAATCTCAATCCCATCATTGTAGAGTATGATCCATTTTGTGTCTAAGACCTGAACTAAAGTATACAAAATTTGACTCACCAAAGTAGCTTCAGCTTAAGTGAGACGGACATACGGCTCATTGCTGAAAATTTCAATAAGCGGTTGTGCCTTTAATCATTGCAAAAGACTGCCACTTTGGAAGAAACTAAATATATTTATTTTTTTAAAGTCAACTCTTATTATAATTTGTTAACTTACTCATTTTTAATCAAATTATATTAAAAATAAATTTGCCCGGGTTTATATGACGCAGCGGTAATATGTTTTGAAGTTTGAAATTTTTCTCATGTATATTATCAGATTACAAATATGGATCACTAAGGCTTAGGTCATTAAAAACTCGGTATATTTAAACTTATATTCTTATCAGAGACATCAGAAAGTGTAAAATTTCTAAACTCCAGCACATGAAGAAGTACGTAAGAAAAAGACAACTGAAAATAGTTTCCTTATTTAAAAACATGAAACAAGTAAAATTAAATAAAAGTGCGTTATGACCTAATCAGAGTTATAAAATATATTATAGCTTTCAGATATTTAATTATATGATTATGATACATTTAAAATTATAGGACATATAGTTATCTTCATGATGATGATAATTTCGTGTCCGCTGTTACCATGGAAAGAGGGGTGTAGTAGCTTCTGAGGGTGTGGACCCCTGAGCACCCGAAGGCAAAAGTCTGACTTCTAGTTCATATGAGGATGAAACACACACACTTGCACAGCCCCTTTTTACAGGGGGGCACATTCACACATATCACAGATAAGACAACCATGCCGAACCGGGACTACCAGAAGACGATGAAGACGCGCTACGTCTGTGACAAAAAGCTAGCTAGTTAGTTTTATAAATTTATAATTAAATCAAATCTAGCTTTAAATGAACTGATACAAGTTTCTTTAAACCATTTTTAATGAATGATAATGTGTTAAAAATAAAACTAAACTTCCCTTTTTATATAATTCTGAAAATATATATTATTTAATTCAAAATTTTAAACAAAAAATGCTTTAACAAATATTATACCTTTAAATTTGTTTCTCATTTTTAATTTGTTTAGGTTTTTTTAAACTACGAATTAAAGGATTTGAAGATTTGTTTACAAAAGCAAAAAGACTTACTAAAAAGAAATGTAATAGTCATCAAATATTATTAAAAAGAGATAACAGACTTTTTGTTCATTAAATTAAAAGCAGGCACGTTGCTTAAATTTCATGAAAGTATCGTAGATTAGATAGCGTAGGATTCGAGAGTACTCAGCATATTCTGGCATAAAAACAGAAGTTTTATCGTGAAAAATAGTAGTGTCAACATATTTAGTCAACAACAAGGTTTCTTAATCTTTAGAGACTAAAAATAATTTTCAGAAATTTGTTTAAAATAATGTTTTGATGGATCTTTTACGAAGAATTTTTTTGCTTTAATTTATATTTATGTAAAAAAAAAATCTGATAAATAAGTATAAAGAATCATTATGATATTTATCTCTTTAGATCAGTTATTTATTTAGACTATGCTCTTTTTAGATCACTTGATTCGTTTCGTTATTATTAGACATAATGCTTCTTTTAACCTATCAAAAAGTTCTTTGTTGGATTCACGATCAGAGATAGCAGATCTTGCCACAAAAAGTTAGAAAACAGAAAAACATAAGCATAAGAAAGTCCTCAGAGCTTATATACTTTTAAAATAGGATTTTTTTTAATGTGCCGAGTAAATTCTTATTTTAAGCTACATGGTTTACTGCAGCTTAAAGTTGTATTGTTTAAGCTACAAAAATAAGAACTTAAAAAGTGTACGAAAAGCAAGACTGTCCTCAACCCTGAATTTAAAGTTGAAATAAATCCTGATAAATGAAATTCATTTCATATATGTAACATTAATAATCAGAAACTGAATTACACATTGCGTTCTGAAATCAGAAAATCATTTTCGTTGGTAAAGTGTCATTCCTTGTCATTTAAATTTGCAACAATTTGCTATTAAATTTAAATGCAACATATTTGTTAATCAGCGTTAAATTAGAAGATCCAAATGATTTTGATTCATAGTAAAAACTGTTTATGTTGGCTTCTGCTGCTCAAAGCGCTTACATTATCTGCAATGATAAATATTAGATAAATATTTTTTAATGGGTCATTTCTTAGTGACATATTTCAAACAATGATGCATATCATTGATATATATTTAAGATAACCAAATCGGTTGAAAATAAAAACAAATGCATACGTTCTTTTCATTTAAAATATCATTTAAGTAACAGAAAAATTGCGTATTTCAATCAACGTATGCCCAACATATACTGCATACAGACAATAGACTGATATATGTGATTTTTGCGCATGATACATTAAAAAAATCATTACTTTATTTTACCTTACGAAATATATTGAATATATATCAAAAGCCATATTTGAAATTCATATTTTTTATTCTGCTTCCTTCAGATTAAAAGACAAGAACTAAAAGGTTTTGCATGATCAAAAAGACAAGTAAGAGATATTAAACTTACGCACAACTCCCAAATTAGGCCATATTTTACTTAATCCCATTAACCAAGGGTATAGATTCAAAATCCTTAGAAAACGTTTTAAAAGCACTATTTCTCAGATCAAATTCTTGTTATGATTTAAACGTATTTTCTTTTCAAAGCAAATGCACTTATATTTTCATCCCAACAAAGCTCATTATCAATAATATATCATTGTTTATTAAAATTCTTTGACTTAATACGATTTATTTATTTTCAGAATTTTTATTTGCGTCTTCTTACGCCAATTCCTAATTTAATTCCTAGAAATAGAAACGCAGTTCATTAAAATAGGCAGCAGAAAAATAAATATATAACTTTACGCAAACAATGGATATTCAAATTAACCAATGTTTCAGTTTTTCTTACAAATCTAAGAAACACTACCAAGGCGTTGAAATATTTTCGATTTCAGAACTAAAAACAGTTTGTTTTTGTGCGTGAAATTGCGTGTCGGTTAAAATTTCATCATTTCATTCTGTTTCTTTCTCCCTACTCGTTTACATTTTCCTTTGTTTTTCTTTGCTCTCACAGATTGAAAATTATAATAATTCCAAGTGATACTGCATTTGAAATTCCAAAATTTATTTTTGAAGTAATCGACAAGCTGCCTTTTGTTCCGACCATCAAAATATTATTGAAGATTATTAAATACTTTTTGTTTCTAAATCAATACGGAAATCAAGGATGTAACAAAATTTGAATTAGTCGTCATTCTTGCTGTAAATTATCCACAACTTTATTTTTGAAAATATATGGCAGCTAATAGTTTATAGTTAGTAAAAATGGAACGTTATACTATAACAACGTGCTAACGCAAAATTTGAGTTAAATAAAAAACAATTTTTTAATCCTTTAAATTGTTACATTTTTATTGAAGCGTAAAGTGTACAGAATAGGATTATGTATCCAATGAAAAACTTAATGAAAAAAAACTGTAATAATAATAACTGTACCAAAGTTAACTCACGTGTCTTTGCGATCAAAAGTTATAGTAACCACATTCGTCATTTTGGAAAGAAGTTGGAAGCTTGCAGACAACTTTAACTATTTTTCTATCCCTTCTTCTCTTTTCTATCCCTTCTTATCCCTTCTTAATGATGACGTTTTCTAGCAAAAAATTTCACGCGGCCTTATGACTAAATTTTGTATTATAGTGCATCTTATACTACGAACTGCAATATGCGTTTTAACATATGCACAGAAGTGACAAAAGTCATGGGATGACTGTTAATATCGTGTCGGTCCTCCTTTTGCCGGGCGAAGTGCAACAACTCGACGTGTCATGGAGTCCACAAGTCGTTGGAAGTCCTCTGCAGGAATATTTAGCCATGCTGTCTGTATAGACGCCCATAATTGTGAAAGTGTGGATGGTGCAGGAGTTTGGGCACGAACGGACCTTTCGATGATGTCCCATAAATGCTCGATGGGATTCATATCGGGCGATCTAGGTGGCCAGATCATGCGCTGGAATTGTTCGGAATGTTCTTCAAACCAATCGCGAACAGTTCTGGCCCGGTGACATGGCGCATTGTCATCCATAAAAATCCCATCGTTGTGTGGGTACGTGAAGTCCATGAATGGCTGCAAGTGATCTGCAAGCAGCTGAACATAACCATTTCCAGTCAATGGTCGGTTCAGTTGTACCAGAGAAACGAGTCCATGCCATGTAAAAACAGCCCACACCATTATGCAGCCACCACCAGCTTGAACAGTGCCTTGCTGACAGTTTGGGTCCATGGCTTCGTGGGGTCTGCGCCACACTCGAACTCTACCATCAGCTCGTAGCAACTGAAATCGTGACTCATCTGACCACGCCACGGTTTTCCACTGGTATAGGGACCAGTCGATATGCTCACGAGCCCAGGAGAGTCGCTCCAGGTGATGTCGTGCTGTCAGTAAAGGCACTCGAGTCGGTCTTCTGCTGTCATAGCCCAAAGAAGACAAATTTCGCCTCACAGTCCTATCGGACACGTCCTTCGTACGTCCCACATTGACTCCTGCAGTTATTTGACGAAGTGTTGCGTGTCTATTAACATTGACCATTCTACACAGACGTCGGTGGTCTCGGTCGTTAAGTGCAGGTGGTCGCCCACTGCGCTGTCCATGATGGGATGGGATGCCTGAAATTTCATATTTTCGGCACACTCTTGATACTGTGGATCTCGGAATGTTGAATTCACGAACGATATCCGCAATGGAATGACCCATGCGCCTAGCTCCAACTAACATTCCACGTTCAAAGTCTGTTAATTCTCGTCGTGCCGCCATAAATCACGAAAAACCTGTTCACATGAATCACTTGAACACAAATGAAAGCTCTGGAAAACGAACTGCGCATTTATACTTTTTCGCTGCGATACTACTGCCATCTGTATATTTGCATATTGCTATACCCTGACTTTTGTTACTTCAGTGCATGTTTTTACCATTTTACAAGAGAATGCTCACATACTTCACATAAGAACAGCCTTGAGAGCCAGTGTCCTGGCATAGGGGTAGCGCGTCTTCCCCCGAGATTTGTGAGTCTCTGGTTCGAGTCCCGGCTCAGGCATGGTTTTCCGTGTACTATCTATAAGGTTTATGAATGTGCTTCCCTGTAAAAAGGGGTTAAACAAGAGACGCTCCTTTCGAATTAAAACTCGTTGATACCTCGGCGAGTCTCTCTTGTACGTGGCAAGTGTCACTAATAACAACAACAACTCTGAGATGTATTTTATCTAATAAACGCGTGTAAATTATAAATTGCATAAAAAATCCAAATTAAGTTTTATCTAAACCAAATATTTTAAATTAGATAAACGAAATTTATCTTCTTTAATATTCCAAAATTTTAGCAAAAAATTTTGATTGTTGTCAGCTGAAAGAAAGTTCATGAAAATTCGATGATGTATCATTATTGAATAATGTATGAACTGAACTAATTTTTCAAAAGTGTCTAAAACTTCTGCAGTTCTTTTTTTTTTGTTGTTGTTGTTTATTTGTTTATCTGGTTTTCTGTTTTGTTTAAGGAATGAATGAATAAATTTGATAATAAACAAATGATTTAAGTTTGATAAAAAAAAATTATGAATTTCAGTATCGCATTCGAGAAATTGTCAGTTTTAAATATAAATTCATCAAAGTTTCATTTCTTATGAGTACATGCTGTACTTGTCATTGCATTCAAACGTTCTTCAAAACACGAATGTTAATCAAACAAATCAAGACAAACAAGAATTTTAATCTAAGGACAAGATGTGATTTTGAATTCTTATCTGAATAACAAAGATTCTAATATTCACTAGAAACTTTGGACTTTTATCTAGAATATTTAGACAAATAATCATAATATACAATTTTTGTCACCGTTGATTCATTTCTTATGGGGGGGGGGTTGTACTTTTAAAATTATAACCTTATAATATATATTCTTGCAAGTGCTTTTCCTACAAAGGATGTTCAGGAAACATCTGAGACAAAATAAGTTTTATGGTTGTGTTAGCAATTGCTATGATTGTTTTATTGATGTATTTTTGAGTGTGAAATAGAGTTTGAAATAATATTTATCCGCAACTCAAATATGTATGCACACCAAGAGTAGTATTATCTGTTTCAGGCAGGAATGATTTGTAATACATTACCAATGTTAACTGTGACGCAGGAAAGTGATCGTGAGACCCTAAAATAGAGTATCGTAAGTAATCAGAAGTTAACAAAATATTTCTTTTTCTTTTCTTTCTATATATTTGTATTTTATTAGTGTTATGCGTTTAAAAGATTTTCATAAAACTGGCTGTTGTCACTGTTTGAGCCTAAAGCATAAGATGTGGATTTCATATCTGCAATCACCTTTTCATTCTGAATTGAAAAAAATCTTTTTTTTTGTTACTAATGGCACTTGCCATGTACGAGCTTCGCCAAGGCATCAGCAAATTTTAAGTCAAAATTAGTGTCTCTTGTTTTGAAGTAGCGCCAACTAGGGCCGAGAGTGAGACTTAGCTACACACTCATCGCATTCGCTTGCACAGCCCCTTTTTGCAGGGGTGGGGGCACATACACACACTTCACAAACAGTAAACAGAGGAACAACCATGCCCTAACCGGGACTAACCAGGTATGCCCAGATCACGAGGAAGACGCGCTGCCTCTGCGCCAGGATACCGGCATGAAATCTATTCAAATACCATATGTAGATATTTATTTATTTATTTTGCTGGTGGAATTTATTTTTAATAAGCTGATATTTGTGCGTAAAGTTTTTTTTCGATTATTATATTTCTGAGTGACATACAGTTTTTAAAAAAATATTGATGTTATTGATGAATATGCAGTTTATTTCCTTTTTAATAATATATTATGAGATGGGATATAATTTTTTATTCAATTCATATTATTTTCTGCTTAAAACTAGCTTTTAGCATAAAAGAGTAATATATTCCTTAAAGGTTGGAATAGCCTGATTTGTAGGACGTTGGCTGCACATCCTTTGGGCTGCGAGTTCCAAGCCGAAAACTCTCCGCGTGTGTAGTGGCTGACGCACGTTAAGTCTGCTGTGGTCACAAAGTCCTCCTTGTCGAGAGTAATACTGTTGGGAATATTGGGTAAAGGTGATCGTTCTCTGTTCCAAATCTAAATTACGATCTGTGGAGGAATGAATGAAATGCTTGAATGAAGTCTCTCCAGCGAAAAGGATTGTGACGTGCATGTAGCTACGCTGTACTCTTGGCCATAGTTGGCGCTACTGAAAAACAAGACTCGTTCAATTGGCTTGAGCCCTCAGACATTAGCTGGCTTAAGAAGTGCCATAAGTATAACAACATATTCCTTAAAAACTAAATAGAATATTTTATTATAAAATTATTTAATCTGAAAATGAATTATCTTGAACTTAATAAGAAATTATCGAAGTATCTAATGGATGCATGAGTGGTCAAGATTTTAACAGGATTAAATATCTTCTGATATAATTGTTTGTCCGTCGCTTTGTGGATAGCAAGGAATGTTAAAATAAATGGTGTAAATTAAAGGATATGTTGAAGAAATTGATATAAGCATGTTTTGCAACTGGTCATATGATCAGAAATGACTCGTTTATGGGGAAGGTGAAGTGGATGAAGTTACTTTTACACATCGGATAATATTTATGACTGATGATTTTCATTATAATTCAGGTAACACGAGCCAGCTTGCCTACTAAGACTCAAAAATGGCTGAACTCTGAAGAAATGTAAATACTCTGTATTACTAGATATTTTACTAGTCGATTCAATGTTTGTGCATGTTCATTTTTCTGTACGAGGCATTATTTATTCAATTTCTTAAATCAAAATCTTAGATGTTCCATGGTTATGAAAACCCATATGCTGCTCGAAACGACAATTAGTTACGGAATGAAATCAATCAAAGAAAGGAAAGTTCGCAATATTGTTTCAACATATAGTCTAGATTTTTTCTATACAAATATTTTTTACAATTATGTTTATTTCAATCTTTTCTATATGCCTTTAAAAATGCTCAATAAATTTCAGAATCATCCTATATTAAATAAAATCTTCTCCGATTGAGTATAGTCAAACCAGACTCTCCGACCCGTCACGAAAGAAGAGGGATTTGAACCATAAAACTGAATGATCTGACCGCCGCAACAGTAACAGTGGCGGTAACTGGGATTGGGTCCTAAGGACCATCACCGGCCACATTACAACCCTTCCCGTATGAAGTACGTCTCGTCATCGATTGGAGGAGTCCCCCCCTTAGTGTTCCATTCAGGGTGGTGAGATCCAACCACAATACTGTAAGCCTCTCATCCGCTTTCTGAGGTGGCCCCGCCTGGTTTTGTTCTAATTGAGTATAACTGAAGTTTTTATGAAATTAAGTCTTTCATAATCAAAAGTCATTGTAACCATGTATTGTGCAGAATCTAATTGTATAAGACCTTCAATACAACGTAAAAAGTTGATGTTAAGCCGCATCCCTATTTGAAAAATCTTTCACAAAGCGAAAAGCATCCTGATTGTTCTTTCCTTAATTAATCCTGCACTTTCTTTAATCTCAGCGCTTCTATTAACGACCATATTATTTTGGGTACAACCTTGACTGAAATGAATCGGTTGATATTTGATACTGTCCATTTCCCTTTGACCAAAACAATGTCCTTGTCCCTAACAGAACTTCTACCTTTATGCTTTTATAAAAAATTAATTTGCTTTTATGTATCTGGTGTAAATTTAAAATTTAGTTGAGCTTTCTATGCATCATCTCTTCCACATATATCATTCAAAAAATTTTGCCTTTATTTTCCCCGAAAGTAGCTTATAAATCGCTAAGAAATTGCTCCCACTTCTAATGAATTGTTTTCATTAGCATCTGGTGTAAAATGAATGACCATCGCCACCTCAGAAGAAGGTGAAGAATACGATTGGATTCTTAAAGAGCATTATCAACAACAAACCAACCTTTCTCTTAGGAAGAACGTAGTGTCATTAGACTGAGTTAACTCTAACCCACAACGCTATTATACCTAAGAGAGAACAGCAGATCTGCTTATTTATATTGAAGGATTACGAATAATAATTTTAATAGGAGATAGTTTACAAAAGATAGTTATAAAATAAAAACTACAAAACTACAAAACAAACAAAAGAAAATAAATTCAAAAAGATGACGTGAAATTGACAAAAAATAAATAACAATTCTGTTAAATAAAACAATAGTAAAATAAAAACAAGAAAACTACAAACAAAAGAAAAAATACAAAACAATCCCAAATAAAATCGACTAAAGATATCTAACTGTTTTGTTAGGTAGATTATATATAAAAAAAAATAAAACGTGAATTTACTTTTTCACGATTTTTTATTCATCCATCAACCTCAGCTGTTATTTCATTTTGAATAAAATTTCAACAATTATAAAATTTAATAGACATATAAAAATTGAATACTTTTCCTCCCGTCCCTATTTTAACTGATTAAACTTTTAATTAATATCCACTGTTGTCACTTGTTATACTATAAGCACTCTTCTTTAAAAAATCAAGATTTTATTTTTATCGCTAAAATAATGTATTTTTATAAATTGAAAAATATAAAATTTCACATATTGTATTAATAATGAAATTAAATACAATATTGTAAATGATTTTCTAAAAGAGAGTCAAGGCTTACATTTTATAATTCCATATGCAATTCTTTCTATTATTATTTAAAAATAGTTCAATAAAGTTAAATGATAATTTGTTTACATATTAGACTGAAACATTTTTAGCAGTTTTGAAGAATCTTCAAGAAGTGTCACTCTAAATTTTATGAAAAATGCATAAAATTAAATAAAAATAATAATATTACCTCTGTATAACTTTAGAAGCACAATTTCATATGATAAAGACCCCGTAGCTTGTCAAAACTTTTTCATGTGTTATTATTATTTGGAAAGCCACGAGTGCCAAGTAAAGATATCTGAATCTGTCAATTTGTTATCCTGTTTGCTATCTTTGCAGATAATTTTCTCGGATTCAATGTTATTGTCTGTTATGAGAGAATATCACTTATTCACCTGATAACAAAAGTAATAGTGAGTCCTTATCTTACAATTATAGAAAAAAAAGTTTTTGTAAATGTAAAACCAATGCAACTATCACTTGGGTGTTCAGATTTCAAGATTATTTCAATCAGGTGATACAGCAAAATTCAACTATCAGAACTACAGGAGTCACCTTTACATTTCAAATAAACAAATAAAGTCAAAGTATTTTATCGAAGAAAATTCGACCTAAGAGTTTTATTTCTGTTTAGACTTCTTAATTTAGGGTTTAATTATTTTTAAAATGTTTTAAAATATAATTTTTATAGTTTTATTTATTAATCATTTAGCTTTATTTTTGTAATAGTTTTGCTATTATAAATTCAGTTATTTTAGTGAATAATTCAGCAGCAATACCAAATCTATAATTTAAGTTATTATTCTAATTTTATTTGTTTCACTAAAACAGGCATAATGCGATTTATCAAACCATATTTAATTTCAGTTTTCCTTATTACTTGGAAGAAGTAATATCTAATTTTAAAAACAATTACCAGTTAAATTTATTGTATTAATTTTAGTTACTTTGTGACGATTGAAGGTCTAAGTACAAACCCGCCACGCTAGTGTTTGTAGCTGAGTAACATAACCATCAGACAAAAGTGACACTTCTATTCAATGGCAGTTATCTGGTTTATGAAGCCAGCACCACAATACTCCCCCATCAGTGAATCGGGGGAGAGACGAACGATTTTTATAGCGTCAAAAGTTATGTGAATGAATTTGCAAGCATGTGTGAGTTAATGCATCAAGTGAGTTTTTGGTTGCTGCATCAAGTGAGTCTGACGACTTTTACTGCGGGTAGATGGAGCCACTGCAACAGCATGAAGTTGCATATTCAAGGTCACCAATGTGACGATGAAGGTCAAGGTACGAATCCACTGCGCTTAGTTTTTAGCCGAGTAATATAACCATTAGACAAAAGTAACACTTCATTCTGGTGGATGTTATCTGGATTATGAAGATAGCGCCAAAACTTTACAAGGTTTCAAACAGAGTAAAGATTTACATTTCAAATAACATCACATTAATCATTATGTAATTATATGCCTTACAATTAGAAATATTTAAACTCAATATAATTAAATATATAATTATATCAATTAGCTTAATAATTATTTATAAAAAATTACGTTATACAAAACAAAATGCTTGATTTTAAACAAACCGTTAAATTAAAAATTTGTGAAATGACCTTTCTTAATTCTTGGTCCTCAAAAATATAGCACTTTTCATCTCAAACTTTATTTTACTAAGAATTAAAATTTCATTTATTCATAAATCAATACATAAGTGTTGTTCAGTGAAAAAAAAATTAAATAAATTCTATACATTAACAAAAAAAAAATTTCACCACTTTATTCATTGGTTATTCTTTACTTACCGACTTGTAATCATGACAAAACTTTGCGTGCCACCTTGCACATGTAGTTTTTGTACTTATTTGCATAGCTCAATTATTCTGCAATTAAGCATCGGCTTTGTATTTTGAGTTATAGCTTTTGTTTCAGTAGTTGACCATATCTGATGTTAGTCAAAGTCTGTCTTTTCTGATGAATATCCTTTATATTTAAAACTACCATTTGCATGATATACTTTTTTCCCATGCATTTTCGATGTTTAATAAAATCACTCTTCGTTATTGATTTGATCATAACACATGACTGAAAAGAATGTTAAATGGAAAATATAAAAACATAGTGACATTTAAAAAGAAAACATTGAGCCATCAAGAACCAAAGATGACCTTCTGAAAAGCGAACGAAACAAGTTTTATTTCTCAGAAGAAAAGTCAAAACATCTTAAATCAAAAACACCTTTCCGTTCGCTTTTCCGAAAAGAAATGTAATTTTTTAACAAATGGCTTCTAGATACAATTTATATAAGCAGGTAATTCCAATTAGACTACAGGACTTTATTTCCAAAAACGAGAAGGGGTAAAAAAAGAATAAATGCGGAAATAGACGTAATTAATCTGACTGAAAACAGCCTAGCATTTTTTATTATTATTCGATTGCTTTTCTTTTGCAGCAATAACTGTGTCACTTATGTTCCTAAAATTAAGAGAAAATGTAAATGTTTCTAGAAATATAATAGTAAGAAAGAATTCTCTTAAGCGTATAAGTAGTCCATTTACATACATTATTAGATAAAACAGATAAAATAATAAATGAAATTTTTCAGAAATTAAATAATTTTAATACCTCGGTATCTTTTTAAAATAACTTATTATATTCAATCTAGTATTTATAATGGAATTTGAAAATAATTATTTCTTTTCATTAATGTTTTCAAAAACCTTTTAAAAATAATCAGACGGGTTTTAGCTAATAGAAATATATTTTCCATAATAGCTTATAGATAGATAGATATTTTCTTCGTATGTTCCTAGATGATAATATACTTTCAACTATTTTTATTTAATTTTTTGTTTTGTTAAATAGTAAATACACTGGAATGACAGACACAAAATATAATAATACAGGGTGTCCAAAAAGTTCCCGTACTGATAATTTGTGAATTTATTTTACAAAAACGTCAGGTTTAAAAAGAATTATTTTTATGCCAATGATAAAAAGAACTTTTAACATAACTAAGGAAAAAATACTGAACTTACATTTATAATAAATGTTCAAAATGCCCACCCCTTTCTTGGAGACTAAGCTGAACTCGTTTGCGCATGTTTTTCGAAACGCGTTTTAACAAGCTAGGAGTGATTTCTTGTATCCTTTGGGTAATTACGATTTTCAAATCATCTATTGTTTGAGGATCACCTTCATAAATTTTGTCCTTTAAACAACCCCACAGAAAAAAGTCCGGGATGGTCAGATCAGGGGATCGAGGTGGACAAAGATTTTTTGAGATAAGTCGATCGCCGAAAAAAGCTTCAAGCTCGTATGTCAAATTTACTCGTATCATTACTCGTAAATTTCATTACTCGTATGGCAAAATTTAATATACTTGAAAAAAAATCATGGACAATGATTTTTTTTAATTTGGAGTACGGGAACTTTTTGGACACCCGGTACTTTCCTTAGCATATAATCGTAATTTCTGTCAATTATAAAGATAACAATCTGTTTCATATGCGTATTTTCATCATTATTCTAAAACTGTTAGAGAAGAAGATTTTGCTTCCAATAAACAGTGAGACAAAAGTATTCTGTTTTGGATAGCTCAAAGACTGATCTATCTAATAAAAGAATTTTTTTTAATATCCATTTTAGCGAAAATCGACCTTTTCAACACCTTCGGAAACCTTAATTATCTCAAAATTTTAATTATATTCAACATATAGTAGCAAATTAAAATTAATGAATACCATTTAGGATAATGTTTCAATAACGATCAATTTTACTTAGAAGGGTTTTTTCCGTAGCATAACTAATCTTCACAACAAAGTTTTCAATATAGCAAATGTTTCTTTCTTTTACTCTCCGTTTTGAATAAATGCGTTTAATTTACTTAAATTTTTCGTATCGTAAACACAAAAACTGTGTTTGTGCAAACCTCATACAAAAAAAATATATTAATGAAGATCAACCTATTAGTAGATGCAGTAGAGTAAAACATTTATCTACTCTTAATTCATCTAAAAAGAGTTTTTCTCTTTGATCTAAGAGATTACTTCCGCCTATGGCTGAGGACTCAGAGAAGCTTGTTTAGGACAAATGCCATTAGAAACAACAACAACAACTTCCGGCTATTGTATTTCGATCAGAAGGCTATTGCAATCATAGGTCATTAAATGTATTATGGCCTTAACTAACAAGACAAAAATATATTGATTGGACGTAGAACACAAACCATACTACATATTCTGTTGATCCCAAGAATAAGCGAGATCGCTTAGCTTTCTACTGATAATTTCTGCTAGTGTGAACTTTATGTGAAAAACAAAACTCAAAAACTGGTTGTATCTACATTGGCATTCAGTTTATATCCATTATAGCTAAAACCTTTTTACAGTTACTAAACAATGTTAAAAAAATTATTGAAATTTATTTTCAGGCATCTTCTTGTATTGAGCCATGTACAATCCTCTCCCCCCCCCCATCCTGAAGTAGTAATTTTATATATTAGGAACCTTTATTTAAATGTAATAATGCCGGCGTCCTGACATAGGGGTAGCCGTGATATGAGTGTCCCAAGTTCGAGTCCCAATAATTCTGTGTTCTATCTATAAAATGAGTGATTGCGTCTCCCGGTAAAAAGGGGCTATTCAAGTGAATGTGATGAATGAGTAGCAAAATTCGTACTTTTGGCCTTAGTCGGCGCTACTGCAAATCAAAAGACACTGATTAGGATTAAATCGCTGACAACCTCAGCGAATTATTCCATGGCAAGTGTCATAAAAAACAACAAATGTAATTATAATAAATAGTTAATTTTTATAATATTTACTCTCATTTATAAAATATCAATTTCTTCGTCTTATTATTTTATTAATATTTTGAATTAATTAAATATTTAGCTGACGGCAGCAATAATATATGGCAGCATTTCTCAATTTATAAAAAGCATTTGGAGAATAAAAAAACTTAAATTAAAAAATATTTAAAGTGAAATTAAAAATAGAGTTCAGTTAAATTCATAGTTTTTATTAATCGCATTTAATTAATAATCTTCGCTTTCTGTTGTTTTAAATATCTCATTTTATTTAATCTTAAATGTACATTAATTGATAGAAATTAGGCAAAGGACATTTTTATAAAGTTGGTGTCTTCATAATTTGAAATAAAATCCAACATTTAAAATCTTGACGTTTATCGAAATTCCATAACTAAAAAAACATAATGAAATCTACAATGCATATTTCATTGTATCATGTCAGAACATAATTTCTTGCACAGCCAAACACCACGTGCTCGTGCAAGTTAAATTATGTTTTTTATTCATTTTAATGGTTTCATTGTACGGGTCACTTTAGTACTGCAAACGATCCAAGAAACTTTGTCTCGCATTGATTGTTTAAAAAATATATACCATTTTCTATTTATTTCATTTCACATAATCACGTGCTCAAAAGGATATTTTTCTAGGTTTTATTAGCTGTAATCATTAACCCATTTTATTTTATTTTTTGTAATCAGAGCTTTTGTAAATACGATGGCAACGCGTTATTAAGAGATGATTTTTTGAGATGCACGTATAGATAATAAAATTTTTATTTTTGGCCTACGGATTAAAACTTTATTTTTGGCTTATGGATTTTTGTTGATACCAGAAAACCTCATTCCCAAAACAATATCATGTTTCTGACAGGATTTAAAAAAAAAGGCAGTAGTACTTTGATTATCTTATTCTGTAAAATATATAAATACGTTAGAGTATCTTTCTGGTATTAAATTAGTGTACTAGTAAATTATGAGCATTTTGTATTTTAAATAATTGATTGTTTTGAATAAGAAATTTTTAATGCTACAATAGTTAAATATTTCTAGTATTACATTTAAAATTATTATTGACTTAAATTTTTCCCTTCAGAAAATTGAATTATCCTTTTCTTCAGGTATTTTTAAATATCTCATTTTTTGGCATACAATCTTTTTTTAAAGTCAAAAAATATCTCAAAAATATAAAAACTGTATTTTTATTATTAATAATATATTTACATTTATCGATAAGCAAAAATAGTTTCAATGTCTGCCGAAAGAGGGCGGCACGTGAAAATTCCAGACAAGAATAATTGTTGAATTGCTATTTTTTCATTCGCTTTGATTCCAATAAATATTGTATTACATAATTGCTATATTTTTCAAAAAAAAAAAGTCTAGAGACGTAAATGAAAAAAAGATAAATCTCAGGAGATAATTACTTAGATAAATTTACACTCATACACTCAAAACACGCATAAATGTACATATTTCTTGAGTATTGATTCCTAAAACTACTTTCTTTAAATAAACATCCCATGTAAGTTAATAGTTGAATTAAAAATTCCCATTGTGGAGTTAAACTTATCAACTGACTTGCAAAAGGGTATATGAAAGGTTGTGTTAAACATTTTTTAATTTCTCTATCTTTCATAATTCCTCTGTGAAATAAAAACGATGAAGAAGAAACTATATTATCAAATAAGTTGTAAATAGAATTACCTTATAATAATATTTACTATATCAACAACCATTTATTAAAAACAAAAAGTGCAATTACTTATAACTAACAAAATATAAAATTAAGGTTGCCATAATGTATTCTGGATTAAAGTGACAGATGGTCAAATTTGCTACTTGTATCTATTTATATAAAGATTAAATTAAAATTGATTAAAAAGTATTTGTTTTTGAAACTTTAGTGAGGAAAAATACCTTTAAGATTTTAACTCCTAAGAACTTCTAGACGATTTAATCCGGCCAGAGCTCACATGGAAAAGTACAGGAATAAGAAAATTAGTTGTGCTTTTTTTTCCACAATAAGTATTAAAGAGCATGAAGTTATAGATTTAATGGTATATAATTACAAAACCGGTACTAATTTTTGATTCCCTTGTATTTTATAATGGCAAATTTATCATAAATTGCGAAAATTTTAAAAATGTATATGACACAAATTATTTTCACATTTAGGCTTTAATGATTTGTTTAGTTTAGTTACATTATCGTCCCATCGTGAAGCAAAATTAGGACTATTTTGAGATGGACTTCGTAATTTTAAATCGCGGTCAGATGACGAGGAGGCACCCCTCTCTCCACTGGTAGCGGGAGGATATTTGGTCCCGACGGATTTAACGTGCGACTGATTTCCTTACACGACGGTTCTTCGGTGGACACCCTTGGATCCATTAACCGAGACCTTACCACCAGACACTCTTCCCTAGGCTATAATGAATATAATCGTCTATGAAATGTCTATCAGTTTAATTATTTTCTAACTTTAATTCAAATCTACCGTAATTGAATTTTGATGCAGAAATAATGCATATGTAAATAATATCATATTGTCCCGGCGTCCTGGCAGCATATAAACTAACCTTACATTGATAGGAACCTTACAAACATTTAAGCCCGCTGATTGGTTGGACTCATTTACGTCATGAAATGTGATGTTTAAGGATTAGCGCAGCGCTTCTGTGGTCTTCGACATAAAAAATTCCTACAGTTTCTTTTTCTCAATCTTTATGAAGTGTCTCTGTTTCTGGAGACAAATCTTCCGACCATTTTATAATGAAGTGGAATCATTTACTCCAAACCAACTTTTTTGACGTAGTGATGTGAAAATTTTAGAAGAATGCTACAAATGGATAGCGAAATTCGGAAAATTGACGAACACGAATTGGAATTCAAAATAAAGAAGAGATTGTGAACAAAAAATTCCTCTGCATCAATTAAAATATGTTTATTTGTATCATGTATTTTATTCACTTGTAAACATTTCTAATTATCCGTCTTTTGGAAACGAATTAAAATTACACCATGGCGCCCTCTATTATGAAAATTAGCTAACTAGAATTTTTTTGCGTGAATTTAAAAAAGACGTTCAAAATAAAAAACATTTGTATAGCCAACTGTCATAAGCTTCAAATTGTGCTACTTTCTATCTGCTCTATATTCTTGAACTATATCAGTAAAAAATACAACAGAATTTATAATATTTTCTCCAAATTAACGCTTATGTAGCAATTTTGGTCTAAAAAAATTCCTTGTAAAAAGTTTATTTCAGAAAGAAAAAAAAAGAATTCATTTAAAAATCCTTGAAATTTTTCCGAATGAAAAAAAAATTGGTAAATGAAAGTTGGCTTCCCTTTCAACCTCCGTATTTGAGAAAAAGGAATGGTCTAAAAAAATTTGGCATCAGATTTTTTTCAATTGAAAATAAGATAAGTTTTTAAATGCTTAATTTTCCTGAAAAATAAATTTTTGAAAAATTATGCAAATTACTTTAAATCTTCCATGAAGAAATATTTGTTGTTAGAAAAATGGGAATTTATTATTATATTATTTTGTCTCTTAAAATTTTTCTAAATTTTTCACATCGCTGAAAACAGTAATTACATTCTGTGCATATGATTCAAATTCATTACAAAATTAAGTTGGAAGTTTAGTTTCCGAAAACACAGACATTTCAAAAAGAACGAAAAAATAATATGCATTAAGTAGTTATGTCAAAAAAACAACAAAGGATCGCTATTAGTACACAGATATATCAGTTGACATCACAGGTCCTGACGTAGGATGAGTCCAACCAATCAGCGGGCTTAAATTTTTGTGAGGTTCCAATCAATGTAAGGTTAGTTTATATGCGTCCTGGCACAGAGGTAGCGCGTCTTCCCCTTTTCTGGGTGTCCCGGGTTCGAATCCCGGTTTGGACATGGTTGCTCTTCTGTGTGCTATCTGTCAAGTGTGTGAATATGCCCCCGTGTATAAAGGGGCTGTGCAAGAGAATGTGGTGAGTGTGTAGCTAAGTCCTACTCTTGGCCCTAGTTGGCACTACTTCAAAAACAAGAGACATTGATCGCTGAGACTTAAATCGCTGGCTACCTCAGCGAGCTTGTCCATGGCGAGTGCCATAAGTAACAACAATATCTCATGTTGATAAAATATTTATGAGGCAATTGTAATTAGATTGTAATTCACAAAAACTAATCATGCAACTGCATCCGTTTAAAACAAGAAAGGAGGCTTTGGAATTTCAGCTTGTATTATCTCCACATCATATGACATTATTTTTTTCATTTCTTTAGGTATTCGATTCTCAAAACTTCAATTGTATACTTCTATAAACATATCCGGTTAATTGATAAAAACTGGATAGATACGTTACTCGACCTAAACATTAATCGATAAAATTGTTTTGTATTTGATATCTCACCCTTTGTTTTAAATCAAGAAAACGTGGACAGAAATTGCTACAGTATTCTTCACATCAATCTTCGAAACTGTTTGTAATGCAACTTGTGAGAGCATCTTCTTGTTACGGATTATTTGAAGTAGTGAATACTTTTTAAAGTTTTCAAATCACTATCAAATTTCTGAGAAGATATCTATTTAATCTATCGCATTTGTTTTGTGTTTCTGATATCCTTTTATCCTTGAAATATATCTACATTTACCGAAAAAAAACAATTAAGGAGGAGT
Source organism: Argiope argentata (assembly GCA_026289955.1). NCBI lineage: Eukaryota > Metazoa > Arthropoda > Arachnida > Araneae > Araneidae > Argiope > Argiope argentata. The sequence continues at coordinate 4,007,455 of JAOUZG010016644.1, read as the reverse complement.
GGTAAGTTATTATTTTATCTGCTACATAAGATACATTTTAATACTATTGGTGATAAGAATTTGAATATTTATTTTTACTTACTTGTAAATCAATTTCTCTTTAGTCATGAATTTTTGCTTGCTAGTTTATGCTGTTTATGTGGATAAAATTTATCTGAATTCATTTCTAAAAATTATATACTAATATTTTTTGAAAATGATCAAATACTTTTAGCAATTACTTTTTAATAATTATTTTAATAATTTAATACCGGCGTCCTGGAACAGAGGTAGCGCGTCTTCCTGGTCTGGGCGTTCCGGCTTCAAATCCCAATTCGGGGCTGCTCTTCTTTATAGTATTTGTGAGATGTGTGAATGTGCCCCCCTGTAAGAAAAGGCTGTGAAAGTGAATGGGATGAGTGTGTAGCTAAGTCCCATTCTTGTCCCTAGTTGGCGCTACTTCAAAAACAAGAGAGGCTCATGCGGCTTAAAATCTCTGAGGGCCGTAAGCGCTCTTGTCCATGGCAAGTGCTCTTAATAACAATAACAACAATTTAATAATGATATAAAAAATTTAATTTTCCATTTACTTTTTAAAAGGCAAAATTATCTTAAATAGCGGAAACGGTTTATATAGTTGAGATTTTAAAAATTAAAATTGAAATCGTTATGCAACATTTTAAATTATGCGTTTAAACTATTTAGACGTAACTTCATGTCCGAAAAATTGTCTCACATTAGAATTGCGTGATTTTAATTTTCTTACTAAATTAAATTCACTTTTCTAATGGATAAAGTTCTATAACACCACGTCGCTATTCACAAAAAAAAAAATATAACATCTGTTTATTTGTTTAAATTTCACAATATTGTTATTTCATTTTTTTTATCTGTCTTGTAAACTATTTAGATATTAAATAGAATCCTTCTTCGGTACTTACGTATTATACCGTCCAATTTTATCGCCAAATTTGAAGTCTTCGCCAATGAGTTGCTAAAGCGCTAATTATGGCAATCTGGCAATGGTGCAATCCGTTGATCTTTATCGCCAAATTTAAATCCGTCGCCAATGAGTTACTAAACCGTTGGCGATCGTTGGCGAAGACGGTATAGTACGTAAGTACCTCTTCTTCTTCAACTTTCAACAACTGAAGAAGATAAACAATGAACACGATTTTATTTTCATGGTTGCAATGCAATCTAATGTTAGAAATTGAAGAAAAAAACATTTTTTTAAAAAAATTCGATTTAAATTGATATTATTTTTTACTGAAAGTTTAAAAATCCCTGATACCACTAAGTATCACACGGGACTTACAGAGGTATATAACACATTAAATAAAAACATGACATAAACAGCAGCTATTCTCGAATCACATTCGCTTGCATACCCCCTTTTTAAAGGGGGGGGGTGCATATTGAAACATTTCCCAGATAGAGCAGATGAAGAACAACCATAGTCGAACCGAGACTCGAACACAGGACACTCAATTCTCGGAGAAGATGTGCTATCCCTATTACAGGATGTTGGCTACTGTTAATATAAAGACATTTTTCTTAATTTTAAAAAGGTGTCAAATTCATATTTGTGCAATAATATTTACAGAAGTCATCTCTGAGAAACGCTGAAATTCTGCTTAATTTTTAATAATTAATTAAAAATTTTAAAACTTTCCTCGAAAGTGTGTATTCTCAGTCTCCGAGGTATATATGTAGCAAACTTGGTAATTATAGGTCATACAAACTGGCTTCTATAACCCCAACACGCACTTTTATTTATGTTAGTTATAGAAATATTTTTGTAATGTTTCCCATGAGTATGCTTCATTATTAAAAGTCAAAGAACTCTGAAGTATTACCCATGAAACATAAAAGTAATTTAATGTGAATTAATTTAAAATGTGACTAGTTCTTTTTTGTGGCAATAAATTTTAATATCCGAGATAAAAAAAAAAAAGAATTAATTAAATACCAATTCCGACTACTAGAAGCTGAAGGAGCAATTTTATTGAATAAAGTACCACAAATTTTACGGCAAATTTCTTTCATTAAATATGTAATCTACAGCCTGTATTCGCTTAATTACATCAAAAAAATCTTTGTCTAATGAATATACGTTTAACAGTTGGAAAACAAAAATTTAGATCTAATTTTTTAAAGATTATTTAATGTTTGCACGAATAAAATGTCGTGTTTTGGTTTGGAGGGTTGTCAATGCCTCTCAACTTTTTATCATTCTTAAAAACTCATAAAGTTTTAGAACACGACTTATTTTATTACAAACTTCGTATATACTTCGTTTATTTATAACTTATTGACGCAATAAAGAGAAAAATATGATGCCCATATTTCTCGAAATGCAATTTATGCATAAAGATTTAACATAATTTTCCAAGTCTTGAAACAAAAATTAATTGCATTTTAGAATGAGTACGATATATTCCTCTATCATCAAAATGTTAATACCTTAATATAAGAAGATTCACTAAAAGATATTCAGAAAATTATAATACTCATTTCATCTTTATAGTTTTACAAATAAGACGTACAAAGTTGTAGCATTTTTAACTCCATCCAATCCAGTTGAACTATGAGAAACATGCGGGAAGTGACACCGTATCTTTGGATATATAGCCTTTAATAAGCAGGAGGCGCATCCTTTAGCAGCGAGATCATGCTGATTTTGTTCTTTCTTGTCCCCGTGACCAGCAGAGGTAGATCAGGTTCATGAACTCATTCACCCTGAGAAAGCCCCGTACTAAAGGGGATCATGGTAAGCCCCAGACAAGATAAAATGTGGCCAGGAGAGGCCTGTGCAGAAGAACGCTTAGTACAGAGTTCGAACTGTTTAGCACCTCCGAAAAAAGTCATTTATAGTAGATACCCATGTAATGACTTGATCCTGTTCGATCAAATAAACGGGTAGCATTTGAACACAAATATTTTATTTACAACTTATGTATAGTAAAAAAAGCAACTCGTCCTCATCTAGGTTAATATGCTGGGAAATATTTACATCTAGGTTAACAGTTCCACGACTAATACAAGGAAAACTAACAGGCTGTTAGCTACTGCAGGGGTAGCTCAAGGCATCTACTGATACCTCGGGTAGATCTTTAATCTAAAGCTCAAAACTTCTCTCCAAAGAAAAATCTGTAGACCTTTAGATCACGTGGTATCTCATCTGCTCGTCAGCTCCTCAGCTCTTCATTTTCCTTTCAAAACCTTCCATTTTATCCTCGGTCAAACTCCGCCTCCCATTTTCGCATTGGTTCTCTGGAAATTCTCATCATCCAATTATTCTTCAGAAATATTCCCAGTGGTCAGCAGTGAACCATGGGAATATTTGCTAATCCTCCACCCTCGTAAAAGACCCTCCACAATAAGGAAATATTTACATCTGGATGTTTTGGCATGATTTCTTTCTTTAGAGAGCCGTAAAACACACGTGTGGTTCATTATTTGGACTCGATTCAAGTTCAGATGGTCCCATATAGGGGGAAAATCCCCCTTTTGGGGTAATCACAAAAGGGAAAGAGTCATAAGGGAAAGAATCGTCCCACAGCTGGGCAGATGTAATGATGGTCAAACATGTGTCTCATAGAAAGGGAAAGAATTTTTACAACTTCTTTACTCCCACTAAGGAAACGGGTAAGTGCAGTTTGAGGTCGTAAACTACTGCCCCAAAAAAGGGAGCCATCAGGGTGCTTAATTTGATACCATGGGTGTACCAGCGAGACCATCCAAATGACCTTATTTGTAGCATTCTGTTTAGAAAAAAACTCCATGTAAGTAAGAGAAGCGACAGGCGTAGTGTTTTTGCCAGCACCAGCTGTAGCTAAAACTGTCAGCAATTTCATTTCCAGCAACGTCGATATGAGACGGAATCCACTGAAAGTGGACACGATGAGAAAGGGAAAGGTGTTTTAGGTGCTTGAGTATCTTTGCACTAGTACTGCCCCTCACACGAATTTCATGAATAATTCATTCCATCAGCAAGATCAGTCTTGTCCTTAGACAGCATAGTTTAACAGTAAACTTGTACGTTTGACTGATATAAAAATTTGTATGTTATGCTGCATTTTTTTTATAATCTCGAGACCAGCGTTATTCTCATTCAGCACGAGTCATTGCTAATTTAACTGAATAATTGCAACAAACACGAAATTCCTTCTTACAAAATGATAATGGTATGTGCATGATAATTTTGGATACCTTCACTGAAAATTCGATGAATATAATGTTTATTAATTTGCCATTTTTTTATATCAGAAATTATTCAGTCCGGTCTTTTTTTATTTGTGTTTGAAATAAAGAAAATATGCAAAACAAATGAATCTAAAGAAATTATTCTCGTGAATTCTGTTTTCTTCTAAAACAATTCTTTCTTTTTAATGTTGAAATTCATTTTACGGTATTGTATTTTTTAAAAAAAATATATAGAAATACCAATTAGGTTTTTTTTAATTAGCATTCGAAGAATTTTTTTTCAGTTTTTACAACAAAGAAATCATTGGAACATTCATTTGGCAGAAAAAAGATTCAAATCTTTCTCTATATGTATTTGTTTAACCCCAGGTAAGGAAGAAACCTTTTAAGTGTGTTAACCCTTTGCACTCGAATTTAATATGATACATGCGATTTGATGTCGCATACGTTGAGACATACGAGTGCAAAGGGTTAAAAATCGGAGAGAGTAGAATGTTTACATTCTGAGAGAGGAAAAAGTGAAATATTTCTATGTATTCTGGCTATAAGCCCAAAGTATGGGAAACTAAGAAAAAAGTTGATGACCCATTTGTTTGAAAAAAAATCGCATTAAAACATGTCATTTTTAGAACGAATCATGTATACAATAATCAACGTTTCAATTTAATTGTCATGATACAATATTCTAATGCTCCAGGTTATTTTGTAGGTAAAACTTTCAAATTTTTTAACTTTTGTCTCCTGAATTCTTGTAAATGTTCTCTATTAGAACAGGATATTGCATGATATCACCACAATACTTCTCTATATTCTGAATGCTGGGTGATATCGTGAAGATATAGTAATTATAATTCTGAGTATTTTGGATGAATAAGATTAAATTTAACTTTGAGCATTAAAATAAATTCTAATTAAAGTTTATAAGCTTATGAATGATTATGAAGTTTCATATATTCATATAAGCTTTCTAAATTTCATATAATTTTATATAAGCTTGTTAATAAACTTCAAAATTAGATTTATTTAATTATTTGTAAAAAATTGCAAGATTAGCTGCACTCTTTGCTTCCTTAATTATCATTTTTTACATTAAAAAATCTATGAATACATTAAACACTACATTATTAACATTACATATTAAATCTGTGAATACGTAATACATTATTAACATTAAAAAATCTATGAAAATGGCAGAACCCATTGAACATTATCATTTCATTCTTTTTCATGTGAATAATTTTAATGAATACTTTTAATACAATCCGTATTCAAATATTTAGAATCAATGAAACCAAAAATAAATAATGAAAAATGAAGGAAACTTGTTCCAATCAAAATCATCAAAACATTATTATGTTTTAAAATAACCTATATTTGTGTTATTTTTAAAAATTTGATATTAACCGTAACCATAATAGCATGCGCACAAAAGAACGTAGAAAATGTCATCGCATTGACATCAATTTAACACTTTGACTGCCATGGCTATCATATGTGATGGCCAGTGATGGTCCCATTGGGACACTGGCTATCATATCTGATAGCCATGGTGTTTCAACACTTTAGGCCTTGGCTATCAAAACCGTTATCAGTTACCTGAAAATTGTATTGGAGTTTGATTGTTGGGGCCCCTACGATGTGTTAGGTATACGTGGTTTGTGCAATTCTACGAGCCAAGTTTTGTGGAAAATGAAATATTTTTAACATGCAACAAAAAAAAGATGTATATATATATATATATATATATATATATACATCTTTTTTTTGTTGC
>JAOUZG010016644.1:3985310-4001096 GCA_026289955.1 Argiope argentata | reverse complement strand
GAGAGAGAGAGAGAGAGAGAGAGAGAGAGAGAGAGAGAGAGAGTATGTGATAAATATATATGCAGTATGTGATAAATAAATACATATATTTACAGTTTGTGAAAATAACAAAATATTAATACATTATGTTATTTCCTATATTTCGGAATAAAGTTACATTCAGTGTTTGGCCTTGAAGAAATTACGACACAATTGAGGCTGGTCAGGACAATTGTCACAGTATGTGGAAAGTAACTTTACTTTTTTTTTCTGACCAGTTCACGATCCTCTGTCCTCGAAATGTTGACAAAGCATATATGGCATTTACGTCTCAACTTTTTACCATTTTCATGGACCATATCAATCAAGTGGTGAGTTTTTTTTTTTTTTTTTTTTTTACTTTTTTGCGCATTAAAACCGGGATCTATACCCATACCAAGCATTTGAAAAACCAAGCTCTCCCTAAACTTGGGAATTTTCATTTTTTAGTTTGTTACATGTCGATATGCAACCCATGCGTTAACTAATGGAACTCTTAACAATTCTAATCCTAGTTTTCTGTACCATTTAACACCTTTTCTTAACTGTTGGGGCACAAGCACCCATCTGATCCTTTATTGAAGAATTCGCAGAAACTTTCGTGGGGTGCTTTGGCTATCATTTTTGGTAGCTAGGATGAAAATCTTCTCATGTGTTGCAAAATGAGTCAAATTGAAAAATATTGCTTTTATATGTAGTTTTATGTTGAAAAAAATACAAATTACACACAAAAAAAACTTTTTGGTCCCGTGGTGAACATTTGCAATTTTGACTTGGCAGACAAAGTGTTAAAAGCAGTTACTAAAATTTTGGAAAGCATTGTTGCAAATATACTTGTTGTTGTTGTTACTAAAGACCCTAGCCATGAACAAACGTGCTGACAGCAATCAGAGTTTTTAAGCCGAATGAGCTTCTCTTGTTTTTGAAGCAGCGCCAACTAGCGCCAAGAGTACGATTTAGTTACACACTCACCACATTCGAATGCACAGCCCTTTTTTACAGAGGGACACATTCACACACCTCACAGATAGTACATGAAAGGACAACCATGCCCGAACCGGGATTCAAACACGTGAGGCCCAGATCACGTGGAAGACGCGCTACCTCTGAGCCAGGAAGCCGACAAAATATACTTAAAATTACTGCTAAAATGATTATTGTTAGAAAAAAAGACTTAACAGAATTAAAATTAATATTACTAAAAGGTTAATAGATTAATTTTTAAATGATGTAAAATTAATTTTTGCACTACAGTAATTTGTGAATTCAATAAAAGGAAAATATTAATTATTATATTTAATTTGTAATTAAAATTCTAAAAAATGGTTTTAAAATATTGTATTATATTGAATATTTAACTCTGAAAAATAACTATAAGTCAAGCTCTAGAACCATTGGTCTTCTCTAAGAGCGTTTTGAACAATTTTGGATAAAGATAATGTGTATAACATCACTCAGTTTATAGATAATATCCATTCCATAAATATGATCACTTTAAAATTGTTACATAAAACTCATTTTAATCTGTTGGTCCCCATTATTTCATTCAACACATTCTATGATAATAATGCAAGTACGTTAATTTATTTGATTCATAATTTGTACCTTACTTTTAATAATCTGTTATGCTTGTACCAACATTCATTTTCAAAAAAATGTATGAAATTTTCCAAATTAATTTTACTCTTTCCTACAGATAGATTCCCACAATGAAATTTATACTTTTTAAAAATTCTTCGATTCTTTCAGTACATTTCTAAATTACAACAAAATGTATTATTTAATACTTTTAAGCATGTTCTTTTTACTTTTAAGCATGTTCTATTTACTTTAAACATGACACGATTTATGCCAAGTCCAACCAAGTTAAGCGTAGCTAAGTTACAAAAAATAGGAAATGTTCATCCATTTTTTATATTTTTTTAAGTAACTAAGATTTATCAGCTCTATTTTTTCTCTCATTAAGGCATGTATACAAGGATAAACGTTATCTATATTTACCTACTTTTTTAATTTATAAAAAAAGTGATTTTAGGGATATTTGAAATCTTTATTCATAGTATCTTTTTTTAAGCTTAAAATAGTTTTTCTAATTTAATTTCATAGAGAAAAGGAATCTAAGATATTCTTAAATATAGGGCATCATTTAATAAGGAAATTTGACTCAAAATTTAATGTAAACACGTAAATGCATAAAATTTTTAAACATTTTATTCTTAATTGCAGCTAATTAATTAGATGAAAACAACAGGAAAGCAAAGAGCAGTGTTCGATAATTTTTGGGGGATGATTTTCTTTTAAGACGAAAAATAATGCCATAAAATGTTTTCGAAAATCTAATAAAAATTAGAAGTAATCTTTCAGGTGAAATATTATTATGCATAAAATAACAGTCATAAGCAACCAAAGTCACTTTTTATTAAATCAATATATTTACATAATCAGTTGTAATTGCTGTACAAATTACAAAGAATCACATTTAACGATTATTACATGATTAAATATTATTTATCTACTGGAATAAAAAAATACATAAATATATATTTACATGGAGTAGAGTTATATCATAAGCGATATATACATTTTAACATCCATCCCAAAAGCTGTCTTTCATTTTACCCGTAAAAGATAGTGAATTTTTTCTTTCATCAATTAATGAAAATACTGAATTTCTCCAAAAATGCAACGCCCTTCTTCTTCCGAATCAACCTTGACATCTATCGGAATTATTTTCATGGCGACCATTTTCGAATCTGGCATCGCAATCTGAATATCCGACTTGACAGAGAGAGGACATATGTTTTCAGCCTTTTTAACCACCAGTTCAATCTTCACTTTGTTCGATTCCCTTGCCGGAAGGGGGTTGGAGAATTCCAGGTAGGCTTCATCAGTAGTGTTCAAAAAAGTTCCACGGGTGGATCTCTGATCATTGGTCTCTTCATTGGTAGCAGAAAGGACTACATACAAACAAGCTGCGTTTTTTGTTGGTGCAAAAGCCCGGAAAGCGAGCTTGAATCGAGTCAAAAATACCCTTCCTTTCAGAATCTCGATATTTAAACAAAAGTTCTCACCATCCTTTACTGTGTGCTGGTTCGATTCGTAAGCACTCATGTCGTGAGAATAATGCGTGACGTACTGTCTCATGTCCTGATCCGTGGAATTCGAACTCGTTTGCGACACGGAACTCGCGGATCGATTCTTGTTCCAAAGCTCGCAAGATGACAAGAGTTGGAGGTACTGATCCACTTCAGGGTCTCTGAGTTCTTCCTCCGTCATCATCCCGAATCGAACGTGGTTGAGCATGTGCCTCACAATGGGCAAAAACATCTCTAAATCGTTCGGGTCCAAACCTCTGCTGAGGCTGTCGTTCAGTCCCCAGGCCAAGATAGCCCTGAAAATGGCCACTTCTGAGTTGATGTTGAGACTGCTGCGTTTGAGGATTTCGAGAACTCTGGCTTTCTTGAGAGTTATGAAACCGCGCGTCTGTAAAACTTGCTCGGCCTCTTTGTCGATCAGCTTAAAACATGAGTATTCAAGATGGCTCAATGACAATGTCGATGCTGTTTCGTAAATGTCGCAAACATTGGAGGATTCTAAAGCCGTGATGAGATGATTGATGCAGATGTTGAACAGCTCTTCGATCTCGAATTTCTGAGCAGCCTTCATAGTTTCGATCGCCTCCACGTGGCTCTGGAAGCGGGCACTGGCTTTTTGCATGTACCTGAAAAATGATGGTGATACCGTCATTGTGATTTATTAGCTCTTTATTTCAAATCTTTAAAAAAACTGTTTTTTAATGAGAAAAATAATAATAAAAATAAAAAATTGTAAAAAAATAATGAAATAAAAAATGATAACATAATTAAAAAATAAAATAAATATCATAATTAAAAAATACACTAATCATAAAAGAAAATTTCATTCAAATATTAGAGGACCTTAAGGCCTTGAAAATGATTTTTTACAATAAAAAAATCTGTAATAAGATTGACAAGTACGATAAAAATAAAAAAATCTCAAAATAATAATAATAATTTGGTATATACGAAGGAGAAATTAAAAATAAGACAACAGTTCATTTAAAAGGTAACTTTTTATTTATTATTTCTTTTAAATTAATCATAATATTCAAATAAATAACTTTTTTTGTATTTTGGTCATCAAGAAAATTTATTTATTAAGAACTTAATTAACTAATAAATTGAAAATGGGTAACACAAATACAAATAAAAACTTGTAATGCACAAAAAGAAAATTACCTGAGAAGAAGAGTTTTTTTAGAAACTTTTTTGTAATTGCTTGCTTTAAATTACTTTTAATGTTAAAGTCATTAATAAAAAAAAACTTGCTTTTATTATTTTAAGAAAATTTTGGAATAAGTTTTCTTCATACTTAGTGGTATCGCTGAAATAAAATCCATCTCCGTATATGATTTACCTGTTTCACTTATAAACATCTCATTTTTGGAAAAAGTACGTCCGTATGTCCCATTTCTTATACTAATTTTACTTCTAAACCACATTCTGATTGAATTTCCTTTTAATGCCCATTTTCGAAACTTTTTTAATTGCTCATCTGTAACTTTGCGCGACTTAATGGATGAGATACGCCATCCAAATCTTTTTAACTTCTTAAAGCTATTTGTTTACTTCTTTATATTTGCTTGCTTTTTCCAGCAATTTTGCGAAGTTTAATAAGTTTTAACACTCTTTTTTTTAGAAACCACTGTTTCAGCTTTTTATATCTTGAATTTTAAATTTTAACCATATGCATGGCGCAGTTTAACCAAATAATCTCAAACAACCAAAGAACCCTTCAAATCTTGAAAATAAAAAAACTTAGTTGACCATTTTTAAATAAACAGACTCGCATAGTAATAAAATCTATTAACTTATTAATTGTGTTGTAACCATATAACTTAAAAACAGCTATTATTAATTTATAATTTTTGATTTTTATTATTTGCAGCTATTTATTAATTAATTAACAATTTAATAAATTAATTTTTAAATCACTTTTCATCTTAACTAACTTTACAAAAAAATATGAATTTAAATATGAAAAAAAATTATTAATTAAATTTATGAAATTATAAGAACATGAACGCATTTTTACATGTAACCTTAAAGACCAATTTATGTAAAAGGATATCATTCTAAGGCAGCTACAATAATTAATTAAATTTCTTTATTGAAATATATTATAATACCTTTATTTTTATTATCAATAATTTCGAATAAAATTCTAGTCTTTCCTGATTCTGTCGAGCTGATTAGAGTTAAGTAAGAATTCCGTGATCTTATACAAGCCTATTTTAATAGATGGACTTGAAGAGATGCTTGCTATATCTGGCTATATTTCACTTCATTATAACAAACAATTGAAGGTTTCTAATAATAGTAAAGCTAAGTTTCGCTAATATTGAAGTTTTGAACATGACAATATAAACGAGAATGGAAAATTAATGATATTTTTATATAGTATTCTTAATGGAAAAACTCAGTTTAAATTCAATATAATTAAAAGAATTTTTCATATCATATTACTCATAGATTATTTAATTTTTTAAACTAAAATCGATATTTTAAAAAAATGTATAATATAATAAAAAAAGAAATTTCTTCAAAACTTTTTTGTGCAAATTTCAACGGATTATTTGGCTCAATCGAACAAAAAACCAATGCTTACGTCACTATCTTTTGCAATGCGGTGACAGACACGTCTTCTAATTTCATTTTTCTATTTTTCTTAATTTCATTCTCGGGGATGCCCCTGAAGAAAGCGCTGTGCTCCAGTAGCAATTTCTTTTGCACTTTCAACGCATAACCGTCTGGATTGTTTGGATCTTCCACAACGAGAGATATCTCTTTCTCCAATTTTTTCTTAGAACTTTTTCCTGGGACTATTTTTCTTAACAGTTTTGACATTTTGAATGTTTCTGAAAAGAAATATATAAGATTTTAAACTCACTAAATTATATCCATATTATTGAGCCAAAATTAGGTTTATTTTCATTTTTTTTTTCATCAGTTTAACGAGAAAATTTGAAGGGGGGTTGGTGTGTAATGTTTATTGGCACAAGAACCATATTTGGCCATGCTGCGCCAAGCATACGGTAAAATAAGTACCTATATTTAAAAGAGCACTAATTTAGAAGCAAGAGTAAGTTGTTAAAACAAAAAATGGGTAGGTAAAAATATTAAAATGTGAGACGATGATCAATGTAAATGCAAAAAAACATGTTAAAAATTCATTTAACAAACAAAAAAGATAGGCAAAAAAAGGTGTTAAATACAGTTGAGGAAACCAATAGCTCTTAAAAATTTAAAAATATTTGGGTGGTAGTTTTCCCCCACTAAGTCCTGCATAGTTGAAGACAATGATTGGAAAAAGAGTTCGCGATGCGATTTAAAATCTGGACATGTGTTTGACAGTAAAATCAGTACAGCATCTAGGACACATGGAGGAGGGGGGGACTGAAGTGTTGCTTTCATCGACTAATCAAACTCAAAGCAATGAGGTGCCGGCTTGCTGGCACAGAGGTAGCGCGTCTGCCTCGTGCTCTGGAGGTCCCGGGTTCGAGTCGCGGTTCGGGCATGGTTGTTCCTTGTGTGCTATCTGTGAGATGTGTGAATGTGCCCCCCCTGTTAAAAGGGGCTGTGCAAGCGCATGTGTGTGTGTTTCATCTTCATATGAGCTAGAAGTCAGACTTCTGCCCTCGGGTGCTCAGGGGTTCATACCCTCAGAAGCTACTGCACCCCTCTTTCCGCGGTAAAAAGCGGACACGACATCATCATCAGCAGCAGCAGCAATAAGGTTCATCCCAAAGTTTCTTTCTATTAAAATTAGTAACCTCCAAAACGCAGAGTCAAAAAAACTAAACTACTATCAAAAATTATTGTTACGTTAATCTGTACAATTTCGATGTAGGTATTTTCTTTTGTTATGGTTGTGTTTATTTCCTTTACTCAAGACAACAAACTTTTTTTAACAAGAAGAGGAAACAACTATTTATTAAAACAATAGAATTGCCCATTGGATGGAAATCAATATTTTTACTGAAAAAAGATAATTTTCATTATCATTTGATAAGCATCGTCGTCCTTCACACGTAAGAACTTTTGACTTTTGACGAAATCTTATCAATCACGTTTGATAGTAAACAAAACTCATGTCCCTGGATTATGGCCACGCTGTTCTTATTATAAGAACTGATTAAAATGACTGGCCTTTTTTTGGATAAGATTTTTTTTTTTTTGGATAATTATTGTTTTTTTTTTGGGGGGGGGATTTTTTATTGGATATTTTTTTAGATTTTTGAATGTGATTTTTTTTAATTGGATTTTTTGGATCCATAAAGAAAAAATTTTAAAAAAGTAATATACATAAAAACTAAAATAATTAAACAAAACTTTATGATAACTTTTTAGCTAACCTTTATCCGTTTTATTCGAAATATAAAATTCTTTACCGATTCAGAACAATAAAAGTTCTGAATGATATCACCATTTCTTTCTTAAGTTTTGCCGGAGACAGGATAGTTAAAATTATTTCTCCTAATTCGTCTTATTTTATTTCTCTTTTATTGGCAGTGATTTTTTGTGTTTCATATTTATGTGCAACATCTTTTCTTTATAATATAATATTTAAATAAATTGTCCTATTTTTCCTAAAGACATATGTTTTTCGAGAAGGATATGTATATGTCCTTTGTATTATATTGTAGGGATATGTATGTTATTTGCAAAGGATATGTATATGACCTTTGTATATATGCGTTTTAAAAATATATGTCCTCTATATTATATACGCATTTTAAATTTCTTAAGGATATTCAACTATCTTTTAAGCAAAATTCACAAAAAATATACGTAGTAGATAATATGAAAAAGGAGACCTAATATGTACCTCTCAATCACAGAAAATACAAAAACAACTTTTAACTCGTTAAGAAAACAGTTGTGGTTAGTAATTAAAGCTGAAAAATTAAATCTAAAGTCCATTTGTCACTACTGTTTTTATTAAGAGTGATCTCATTAGAAAGTTAAACAATTGCCAAATATTACGACAAAAATTTTACGATTACCATGTATTTACCACTACCTCTTAGAATAAGACTAGAGATAGTCATGATGATTTATATTTTTAATAATAGTTCTCTTTCTTTTTGAATTAATTTTTAAGAGTATCTAATTTAAATAAAAAAATGTATTAGTTAATTAATTTTTATTAAAAACATTCACAGATAAATCTGCGAGCTATTAATTACATGTAAAGTCAGAAATATACGTTCACTTGGGATATGACCTATTTTAACTATTTTGTCAATCAAAGATTTATTTTAACTATATTATTGAATAACTCCTTTTTAAATGAAAATACATAGCTCTATTTCTCATGATTATGAATTTTCCCACAGTATATTTTTAAGAAACAGTATTTAGATTGAAATTTTCTGTAATTAGTAAATATGAGGAACTTGATTCTGTTTAGAGAATCATAAAAATTCTGTAAGGTAACTGCTTTCTCGAATAATATTTAAACAGCAGTGTTATTGAGATAATCTTATTTTAAATATATAATTGAATATAATGGGTTTTTATTAAAATACCTTGTGATGCAATTTTCTAAAGTTTAAGTCACAATCTAACAAAGTTTTAAAGGCAATAAATTAAAAATATTTATCAGTAAGCTATATTCACATTATATTGAAAAATAATGGTAAATGAAAATGTGTTGAAAACCTGGACACATATATATTTTTCTCATAGTTAAAATTATCTTCATTTGCATGATTTCATTTGATTCTTCTTGCATTTGATTCTTAAAGTTGGCATAAATTTCATTTTTTTATAAAAATAAGCAAATAATTATCAAAGATTTTTTTCTTTTTATTTCTTTAGGAATTTTAGAAATTTTTCTGAATAAATCATAATAATTATAATAGTCTTCTTCTGAATTTTCAGAATTATCAGTAGTAACTCGAAAATTTACTAATAACTTATAATTGATAAATACATCTCGGTTAGAAATATAATAGAGTGCTCATAAATAACTTTATCTTTTGGAAGACCTCTATATTTGAGATTAATGAACGGAATGAAATTAAATTTCGTATACAGATCTGTGGAAGTTATAAATAGACAAATTTCGCCGGAAAAAAGTACTAGAAACGACTAGTATATCAGATCAATGTCTTGTATACTGGGAAGATTAACAGGTTTAAAATGTTACACGTGTACCAAAGACAGATACTTCTGATTAATTAATGATTATTTTGTATGAGTATGTATGGATAATTTTATTAGTTTAAAACAATGATATTTGGCTTAATCCATTTTTCTTGCATTCACTGAGGCCCACTTCACTCAGACAGCAGCAAAATATCTTTTATAAATGACTTTTATTACTATTTTGTTGTTGTTTTTCACAGAATTCTTTTCTCACTGACTTTTAGAAACCTGTGCATGATTTTTTTTCATTCATCATTAATTTATGCCACAAATACTCTCAAACAGCGAAAATTATTTTATGGTACTGAAATTGAAGTATATTTATGTGTGTATAATTTTTTCTAATAAAAAATATCGTTATTGTACTTTTTTTTATTACGTAACCTTGAATACTTATTTATATGATCAGGATATTTATTTCTTTTCAAAAATTATTAATTTATACTGAAAGAAATGTATGTTTTTACAAAGAAAGGCATTTAATTCAAAAACTAATTTTAAAATGTTTGTCCCATATACTGGAAGATTTCTTAATCAGTTATTCCGTTATCTTTAAATCCGTTGAAAATTCTAGAAGTCTGCTTTTCCTGCGTTTTAAATAAATGAGAGATAGAATTTTTTTATTTCAAAAACTATAATATTAAGTATATTTCATTTAAAAAATATAAATAATAGAATATTGTTTTATAAAGGCGTAATCTTTTATTTTTCAATTGAATATTTTGCTATTTAAAAGTATCTTTAATGAGAAAAAAAAGATACATTCGAATTTTAAATGGTACAACATGTTCGAAACATTCAATTTAATTTTGAAAAATATAAAAACAGATGAAGGTGGAATTCTACGCAGCATAAACTACGCATCTGTTATTAATCTGAATATGATATAAATCTGAAATAAATACAGTAAAATTCATTTTTAAAAACACACTTTTACCAGTGAACTAATAAGTAATGTGTTTTAAATCTTTTCGAAATTAATTTACGATTCATTATAATAAGTATGTCGGAATAATTTGTTTATATTAATATTCTATTAAACTGTGTGTTTAATTGATATTTAAATTCTAAAAATATTATAATACCTTATTGCTTTTATAATACACGTGCACAAAATTTCAAAATTATTATTAAAAGCTAAAAAAAAACAGAATATGAAATTCCTTTTTCTACCAATATTAAATAAATCAAATGAAAGTATATCTTTAAAAAATAATTCAATTACATTATATATTTTTTATTTTCTTTTTTACTTATGTATTATATGCTTATACACTCATCATTAAGCACAACACGGATAATTTTTAAATTTAAATTAATAAAATAAGTATTTGTCTTAACGTTATAATATTATTTATTAGGCATTCAATATATCCAATAAAAGATTTAAAAAAATCTAATTTTATAAAAAAAGATTTAGAACCAGTTACTATTAATATTTATGAAAATAAAACGGAAGAGAATTTCAAAAGCTAAAAAATAACACTATTGAAATTTTTAGGCTTACCTTTATTTATACATTAATTCTTAAAAAAATTGCTCTGTTTTTAAAATTTCTCATCTAATTCAACGAAAATAAATGTACTTTCTGTAAATTTTAATACTTTTCCACTTGCCGGAATATTTCCATAAACAATTTTGACAATATGGACGAGATATGTGTTGTTTATTTCATTTTTATAGTTTTTTGGGAAAACGTGACATTTCATCATTGGATCTGATAAGACCTGTACACATAGAGATAATTAACGGAAGTAATCAAAATGTTATCAATGGGATGTTCGTGAACATTTTTATTGTTTAACCACAAACAAATACGGTTGCCTGAATCACGGAGAGAGATATTATCAAGAGATAAATGATCGCGCGTACAACATCATCACTTTAAAAAAATTATGGATAAAAACTTATATTGATTATTATAGTTTATTTTTTATATCCGATTAAAACTAAAAATTTATTTAAAAAAGTTATAAACCTTCATAATTTATCCTTGTATAAACTCCTCTTGCTTAAAAAACATTACTCATCGATACTATTTTTAGAGATTAATAAATGGTATCCCAAAATTAACGTAGGATTTAAATTTGCCACCATTTATGCAGTAAAGTATTTTTAACTCTATCAAAAACATTTGACAGCTGGCAGTTTTGATAATTTTGAATTCAATATTATTTATGAAAAAAATCTCATTTATGTACTCATTTCCAAACGATCGTTACGCTTGCAAATGCCTGCTTATTTGCCAGAAAATAAGGTACCTTTCAGCTTTAATTTTTAATTTTTTAAAATAATGCCGCCTGAATCTTACATGAATACATGAAGAATAATTTTTTTCTGTTCCTGAATTTTAATTAATAAAAAATTAACTTAGCTCATTTTTAATTATTTAGAAAAAATTTTCGGCAATTTTTTGTAAAGTAATTCTGATATGAATTATTTAATCTATTATTCATTTCAACGTAATAAGTACTTAAAAGAATTCTTAATTTATTTTTAAATCAAAAAAATAATACAGATTAAAATGAAATCTGCTATGCATATTTCAGTGTATCATGTCAGATCATTTCTTGAACGGCCAAGCTCCACGCGTTCTTGCAAGTTAAATTATAATTTGATTCATTTTCATTGTTTCATTGAATGAGTCACATTAGTATTGCCAATGATCCAAAAAAAAACTTTGTCTCGCCTTTATTGTTTAAAAGAATATCACATTTCCTATTTATTTCATTTCTTATAATCACGTGCTCAAAATGGCATTTTTCTAGATTTTATTTGCTGTAGTCATTAACTTCTTTTTTAATCAGAGCTTTTGTAAATGCGATGACAACGCGTTATTAGAGATACTCGTACAGATAATAAAATTTAAATTTTTCGCCAACGGATCGGTTTATTTTTTCTTCTACGGTTTTTTTTTTTTTTTTAATTTTATTTTTCGCCTACGGATTTTTGTTGACGCCACAAACTTCATTTTCAAAATAACATCATGTTCTGACAGATTAATAAGATGCATTACTCTTATTACTAATGAAACATAATGTTTAATTTCTCATTGTATGTATTACTTCAAAACCTATTACTTTCCTATTTAAAATTTTTCTTTTATGTAGGAAATTAAGTTGTTGTTTTTTAATCCAGTTTTTCTACTTTCACCTCTTTTTCCCTCCTTTATCAATTAATACATTTCGTTTTAAACTTAGAAATTCGTTTTGAATGACTCACTTAACAATTTAAACCTATAAAATTACTGCTATATTTTTTCTCTATTTTAATACATTTCATGGGAAGTTGAATGATCATCATCGACATGCTACATGCAAAATGTAATCTGCTTTTATATTGAGCATTCTCCAGAATATTTTTCATGATTCACAAAATGATCTTTTGTGGCTAAAAGATTTATTTCAACATCTTCAAATTCTGTGTCCACACAATTAACGCTTGTTAAGAGAGAAGGAATTAATTGGATCTTCGTACATATATTATCAAGAGTCTACTCTATTGTCAGACAAGAATTATCAATTGAAAAATAATTGTTAATTAATCTTTATTGATGAGTTAATAATAGTTTTCTGTCTTTAATGTTAGAGAAAAAAAATTTATCCTGTGAGAACATGATGTTGTTTTCGTTAAGGAGTTTTGAATTATTGAAGGCAAAGAATAATTTAAACTCGAAACCGCGTAGGCATTGAACAAAGCATAAATGGAAATATTCATCAACATCCTTTAATTACGTATATTTATATCTGCTTTGATCAGTACAGAATTATTATTAAATATGCTTCTTTGAAAGCATATGAGTTTTTAAAAGTTTGACTACTTTTACCAGTTTTGTATTATTAGTATGTATGCTTCTTTGACAGTAGATGCTTTTTTAACATATTGGCGTAGAAATATGACATACACTGGTGTGCAAAACTTAAGCAACAAGTGCGTTTTTTGTCATAACTCTACAAGAAATCAACCGATTGACATGAAATTTGAATATGATGTACATTATTTTGTACTTAAACGATAGTGAAAGAATAATGGCGCAGAAATGAATATAAAGCTTAAAGTAGGGTATGGAACAAAAAAAGGCTTTATTTGACATATAGTGGCGGTACACATTATTGCCTGAAGAAGCGTAAGTACAACTGGCAGATGTTCTCTAGTATGGGATATGCCCTCCCCTTGCTGCAATTATTGCTTGGCATCGTCTCTCCATGCTAAGCACCAGATTATCCAGGAGTTCTTGGGGTAAACGTCTCCATTCCTCCTTTAACGCATCTTTCAGCTGATGGGTGTTACCAGGAGGATACTGTCGTGTCGCAAGACGTCTCCCTAATGCATCCCACACATGCTCTATGGGATTTAGATCTGGAGAGTAAGCTGGCCAATTCATTCGTCTGATATCTTCACTTTCCAGTAGCTCTTGAACATTAGCAGTACGGTGTGGCCGTGCATTGTCATCCATAAAAATGAAGTCTGGTCCAATGGCCCCTCGAAACAGACGCACGTGGGGTAGGATTACCTCATTGCAGTAGCGATCTCCAGTTACAGAACCTCGGTCGAAGATCTGAAGCTCAGTCCGCCCGTTCAACATAATGCCACCCCAGACGAGAACTCCAGGACCACCGTAACGATCTCTTTCCACGATGTTATTGGGATGAAATCGAGCTCCAACCTCTCTCCAGATCAACTGACGTAGAGAATCGCTTGTAGCACTAAAACGACTCTCATCTGTGAAGAGGACACGACTCCATTGATGAGGTGTCCAGGTTTCGTGTTCTCTGCACCACTCTAAACGGTGCCGCCGATGGCTAACTTTTAAAGGTATGCAGCGTTCAGGACGTCTAGCAAATAAACCACCTTTGTGAAGGCGTCTGGCCACTGTAAATCTTGATACTTGTCGTCCTGTGGCTGTGCACAGTTGCTGAGATATGGCGCTCGCTGACTGAAAACGGTTTCTTTTCGCCTGTACGACAATGTAACGGTCATCTGTTGGTGTTGTTTTCCTTGGACGGCCACCACCAACCTTCCGAACAGCTGTACCAGTAGTTTTAAAGACATTCCAAGCACGAGAAACAACACTTTTGTTGATCCCGAACTCTTCGGCGACACTGGTCACACTACACCCCTCTTCAAGCTTCCCAATCATTCTTCCTCGAGTAAAGTCGTCTAAATGATTTCTTGAAGACGTGTTTCACAAAACAAATCACTTGCACTTGCAGCGAATGTCTTTAACTACGGTGCTCTTCATCCTTTTATCACAGCTTTGACCTGCGCGCACCGACCCACAAGGTTTACGTACACTTACATCACCTACGACGTTTTATTTCTAAAATTTGCATACAAGTAGTCTTTCTACTGAATTACGTGCATATTATACTGCAATTTCATGGCTATCTTATACTTTGTTGGGGAGCTGTGGCCGAAAAACCACTTGTTGCTTAAGTTTTGCACACCAGTGTAGTAGCTGTTATTTCGTCTCGAAATTGGTCAAGCTCCAAAACTTTGAAAAATTTAGAAGAAAAATTAAAAATGAAAGTTTTAAAGAATTATCATTAGAGAGAGAGAGAGAGAATTTTTGTGGTTGGAAAATTAAGTAAAATTAATTCGGAAAAATAATGACTAAAGAAATAATAAGGTTCTCGCATGGCAACTGGAAATTTGCGATCGCAGATTTTCTTTTCTCTTATTCTTTAATTTATTGTTAAATTTGTGGAAATTTCTGATGGATGTCAACAGTTACAGTTTTAAAAAGATGTATTTAATTAATCAATTCTCTTAGAAAATACCAATCGCAGTGAACGTCTTATGAGTAAATACTGTATTTTATTGAAAAATTTTGAAAAAATAATTAGAAAGTGGCTGCAATTTTTAAAAGTGATTTATAAATTATTTATGAAAAAGTATACATTTAATATAAGAAACTACTACTGTAAAAAAAGCTTAAAAGACTATTTTATTCATTTATTAGAATCTTATATTTTATAAAAATTCTACTCATAATCATTGATCTGAATTATGAAACAAAAAATGAATGCTACAAATTGTTTGTGTAATACGAAAAATTATTTTGAAATGAATGATCTTGATTGCTTTAGAAGGAAACTGAATTCTCCAAAAAGTATTGGGTTTGAAAGGAGTTTTAAGAATTGCAAGGTGATTGTTTTTGTTGTCAGCTATCACATCCGAAGTGCCATATCATTTGCATGCTATCTCTTATCAGATGAAATCTGAACCATGGGGTGACGGATACTAATGTTTTTTTTTTCTTTTTTATACGCTTTTATTTAATTCGATTAGTTTCAAATTTGTAAAGATAGAATTACATTATCGAGTTTCGACTCACTTCTAAAATTTCCCTTTTCAAATTCAGACAGTATTATATTTTAATATTTTCTGAGCATAATTACAATTAATTGATTAGTTTTGATTCCGGTTGTTATTGTTTTCAAAGAATCTGGAAAAATCATTATGAGGACTCCAAAACAAAATTAAATTTACGATACTCATTGAATATATATATATATATATATATATATATATA
>JAOUZG010016644.1:3920280-3985210 GCA_026289955.1 Argiope argentata | reverse complement strand
ATATATATATATATATATATATATATATATATATATATATATATATGACAAAACCATTTATCAAGAAGGAACATTTAAACCAAATCAATGAAACACTGGGCAAGGAAAAAATAACTATATTCCAAATGAGGCTTGCTTCAAGGAAATCATCACAGCGATTCGAAAACCCAATGTCAATTAAGCTAGACCACTTGTTCCCGATTCACATGTTCTCTCATATAGATGAAAATGCCATTCCAGTTCTATCACCATTTTGGTACATATTTTGCAACAGATTCAAAAAAAAATTCCAAATTATTACAAAATTGTTCATAATTAACTAACTGCATTTAAACTCAATATTTTTCTAAAAATAGATAATTTCAACAAAAAAAAATAAAACGCGATTATTGATACTAATATTTCATTTTTCATATTAGCTATGATATTTTGAGTAATAATAATAAAATGAATTTATCCTTATATTGGTTTTAACTTGATTAAAACTTATTTTAATTGAAATAATTTTCAATAAGATTAGGTTAGATAAGATCACTGATAAAAACAAAAGTAAATCCTTTTTCAATGATCAACAGATGATTTTAAATGAACAGACAAAAAAAATTTTAAAAATTATTTGAAATATAAATACATATGTTACAATCAATGTGAAAAATCATTTATTATTAATAATAACTATACTTTTTAGCGTTAATAAGTACCTGTCATCCTTAATAATAACCGAATTGGTTAGCATTAATAATTACTGGTTTCTAATTATAATAACCGATTAACATATACGCTGATTGAAATAAAATGTTTTTTAAAAAAACCTTTCTATATTATATAGCAGCATAGAATATTCTATTGATAATCGCAAATATTTTCTTTAAAAAAAATATCAACTCCATATAAATTTAGTTTTGAAACTTTATCTGCTCTTTTCATGAGTGGTGTGGGCATGGCAGATGTTGGAACTTATTCAAGGCCGGGTAACCCGTGAAACATAAAATAACTTAAACGCAATTCAAACACTTTTAAGAGCTGAGATAAGCGAAATCTATAGTTCCGCAAAGTCTTATCATCCCTAAAACAAACTTATCAATAACCTTTCACGAGGAATGACAAATCTTGACCTATTTCAAACTTTTCAAAAAAATTTATAATTTGTATCTGAAGCAAACTTGGCAGTGTTAACTGGATTTCTCTAGTGTGATAACGAATGAGTCGCAACTCGTTTCGTCTTATTTAAAGATCGATATCTGCAACAAGTGGTTGACAATCTTGAAGATAACGTTGGAGGGCTTCGGACATTCAAAGAGGCTGGAAGTTATGTCAAAAATAGCTCGTCATCTGCTGATTAAGATGCAATTATCACTTCAAAGATTACTATGAAAACAACCAGAGCAGTATAAAATCTCAATTTCTGGGGCAAAAGAAATAAGTTGATTCTCTGTTTTTTGTGCTGCCAGTTGTGGATTTTTGTCTTTTGGAACGATGGATGCTAAACCATGTGATGCGACTAATGATATGAACGGAGTTCATCGAACGATGTATTGAAGACAATATGGAATTGGTTGCCTTGGGTAAGAATTGTTATATTATTCCTTTTAATGACAAATTTGAGGATCTTTATTTCGGAATAAATCTGATATTCGGATTTAAAAAAAGGCCCTGGTATAAGGATGGAATTGAAGATTTGTTAGAATAATGTAGATCGGAGACAAATTTTAAAATATCTTAACATCAAAATTTTATTTCAATACCACCTGGCTCCCACTAGACAAGAAAGATCATTTTCAATAGGAGCTTCCAGATCATTTTCAATAGGGAGAACCATTGACCTATTTCAAATAGTCCGTCCTGTTGAAAACCATCTCATATTAACTTATTTTTTTATTATTAGCCCAAATACATAAGTAATTCATTGATTTAATACTGTAAGGTAAAAATGTTATCATGTCAGAATATGATCTTGTTTTAGGAATGAAGTTTTGTGGCGTCAACAAAAGCTCGTAGGTGAAAAATTGATATTTTATTAACTGCACGAGCATCTCAAAAGATCAGCTTTTAATAACGCGTTGCCATCGCATTTACAAAAGCTCTGATTTTAAAAAAAATAAGTTCATTGCTACAGCAAATCAAACCTAGAAAAATGTCATTTTGAGCACGTGGTTATGTGAAATGAAATAAATAAGAAATGGGATATTTTTTCAAACAATGAATGCGAGACAAAGTTTTTTGGATCGTTTGCAATACTAAAGTGACTCATTCAACGAAACAATTTTAAATGAATAAAAATATAATTTAACTTGCACGAGCACGTGGTATTTGAACGTTCAAGAAATGATGTTTTGACATGATACAATGAAATATGCATAGCAGATTTCATTTTAATCTTTATTTATTTTGTTTCATTAGATGAGAATTAAGTATTTTGAAAGGAACTTCTTGTATTGACAAATAAAAAAAATCATTGATAAAGAAACAGTGAAAGTTCAGTGGAATATAGAAACTTTCCTATTGGTAAATATTTGTCACGCTATTTCTTTAAACGGGAATGAAGTCTTGAAAAGAAATTTTATAAGTGGAACACAATGATATGGTAAATAAAATTGGTAAGATCAAATTCATGAAAATATGTCCAATTGAGCAAAAATATGAAAATATGTTCAATGGAGTAGGTGGTTTCCAGAATATTTTAGGAAGGTTTATGCAATGGTAGAGATAGGTTCAAGCATAGCAATGCCATTTTAAGAAAAGAAATTGATATAATTAACTTCCTAAATCTTTTCAAAAATAATATTATAGCATTTGTGGTATTGAATGCAGTATTTTCTTTGAACATCCCTCGCAACTGCTTTTAAAACTTGATTTCCAGAAATGAAAGGAAACGCAGAAGATATTTTTCCTAATCTGATACACAGTAATAAAGTTGTTACATTTTTAAAAACTTTTAAACTACAATACGTTTTACTACTCTAGATGATTTAAACTATAGAATATAAAAATTAAACTATATTCTGTTTTTGTTGTTGTTTCTTATGGTATTGACCGTGCACAAACTCACTGAGGTAGTCAGTGATCTAAACCTCATCAGCGTCTCTTGTTTTATAGTAGCACCAACTAGGGCCAAGGGTGCGACTTTTGCTACTCCCTCATCAGAGTCACTTGCACAGCCCCTTTTAACAGGAAGGGGCGCATTCACACACTTTACAGATAGAACACAGAAGAACGACGATGCCCGGACCGGGACTCGAAGCCGGAACGCCCAGATCACGGGGAAAACGCGCTGCCCTTATGACAGGACACTGTGCGATATTGTTTTTGCATTCTTCTACACTGAGTATACAAAGAGATACGATTGTAAGCGTCAAATAATTCGAACTGAACATTTTGGCTTACCTCCATGAATTCATTCCCTTAATCCACAGCTCCGAGTTCGAAATACACAGTTTTGAAAAACTATGTCTGCATATCTCTAAAAACGATAATTTGAAAAACTTCGTTCGAAAAAAAAGAAGAATTTGGGATAAATCCCAATTGTAGCTTTTTATCAAACTTTGAACAAAACCTATTCGAGGAATTTGATGTCAAGGGAATTTACCTAATTATTTAATGAACTTATCCTTTGCTATGAAAACCCGATCTACTAATGCATAAACACACTATCTCATAAGAATCGGAACAAATCATTCGAAACAGCATTTGTTTTATGAATGCGAAGTCAAGAGAATTTACCCCATTATTTAATTAGCTTATTGTTTTCCATTTGAAAGAATACACAATATGTTAATGCATGAGCATTTGTGATTTCGTAAAATTCAATACATGATAAACTATTCATATTTTATCATGGTTAAAGATGGGCAGCCTTTTTAACGATAAATATGATAAGATAAAGAGTTCCAAGTCGCAATTGTTTAATCCATTTTACCTGATGATTACTATGCAAAACCTGAAATCTAGGATAATATATATCTGATAACGAATACATTTTTATCAAAATGTTTTATTTTCAGTGCATTTTTAAATTCATTTTATTGCATTACTAGCTTATTGGTCTTTGAAATCTAGTTTTGCTTTCTCTTTTTGCCAACTAGTTGATTCCAAGGTATTTTTATAATTGTTTATTTAATACTTTTCTACCAGAGATAAGAATCTTTATCTCTTATTCTTTTTCATAATTAATATATTGTAAAAAATAAAGTTTTCAAGCCGTGTAGCCTTTAAAAAAACTTTTAGTGTTCTTTCTTTATTAAATTTAGAGTATCCTTTTAAATTTAGAATTCTTGTAATTGATGAATATTGTAAATTCTGTTGCGTTTCTAAAATTTAAAGACTTCATTTGGAAGTTATGTAAAATTCTCATACATAGGAAGAAATATTACTAAAAAATTTCATTAATTTGCTAAAAGTATGAATGATTGTTCATCATTTCTTTCTGTTTAAAATGAAAGTTTTTGATCTTTTAATATCTTAGAACCAATTTTCACATCAATTTTAAGAATTTTATTTCTTTTGAATGTTTTTTTTCTTGTTTATTTCAGTTAGTTAATATTGATATGCTTTTTGTAATATTTACATTTATGTGCATACTTTTAAAGTATTATTTTATTCTTTTAGTCTTAGATGTCTTCTTAATGAATTTTTTTCTTCATTATTTTATTTTCGTTTTCAGTGAACATTGCAGCTGACAAAAAAAATCAAAAGACTCTTGTAAAATAAAATTTCACCGGCAAATGAACTTATTTTCATTTAAGTGAAGGTTTTTTTTTTAAGTTTTGTTTCGTCTTTTTATTTTATTTGGATGAACTATGAGTAATATATTTGTATAGCGTATATGTGCTAAAATTTAATAATATGTATTTCCAAATATAAACATTGCATGTATGAATTTTATTCGGATCAATCATTCTATTTAGTTTCAGTTCTAAGACCTTAATCAAAATCAAAATATCTCATTGTTTTTATATATATTTTCTTTTTATTAATAAGATGTAAATTTAAAACCTGTTGGCTTTTTTTTTTTGTTTATAAAATTACATGACCTAACTTTCTCTAAAACTTAAATTGAACTCTCTTCTCCTCTGTTGATTAAATAAAACAATTTTCAAAAAATAAAAATGCTGTTTGTATTCGTTTACTTATTTCGTTCTGCTTATTTGTGCTTGATTTGCATATTAAATTTTAATTAATTAAAATGATTAATTTACTTAGTTATGCATATTTTCAATACGTTGTCCTCATTCTTTCAGGCTTCAAGATCCGAAACTTCTCGACTTATAAATATTACCACAAGACGAGAAGAAAATGGGTCAGCAAAATAAAGAAACGGTTGGAAAAGGGAAAGATTTCTTGTTGACATTAAAAAACATATTCAGCCAGACCACGGTGGAGCCCTACCTCTTCTTCTGTCTCATGGGATACACGGCGAGGCTCGTGTCTTTCCAGAGCCTTCTCATGGACAGATCCTGCCGGAGCATCTACGAGTTCGGCGACGAAATCTGTAATAATCTTGACAAACATGCAGACGAAAAACTCAAAAGTTCCACGTCCGGAAATAATCTTTACACAGGGGTGATGCTACTGGGAAGCCTCCCTGCTGCCATTGTTGCCATCTTCTTGGGGCCCTGGAGCGACAAGTATACAAGGAAGTACCCCATGATCATGTCGGCAACTGGTATGTTCTTGGAAGCCCTCGCGTCTGCCATTCTTACCTTCTTTCCGGGGGTTTCTCCGATATGGTATGTGGCTGCCTCCATCTTCACCGGCATTTCTGGAGGGTTCATCATCAGTATATCTTCTGCAGCTAGTTATATCTCTGACATTACTGACGAAAGGTACGATGCCCCTTCTACAGTTTTATTTCTTAACCCCTTAACCGACTTATATTCCTTACTATCTAATAAGATGACCCCTTCTATTTTGGGAATATTTTCGTATTTTGATTCAAATGGAAATCCAGGGAATACTTGGCTTATCTACGTATTAGATGTCATTTTACTATTGAATTGTAATTGTTATGAATGATTCATTTTTTGTTTACGACTATCAAAATTCGATAAATCGATGCACGTACGGCGTACGGGCAAACCGGTTAAGGCGTTAGTAGCCATCCAATGCGGATATAGCTACAGTTGTTGTTATTCTCGTGTTTCACTTTACAACGAAAGGAGGGGTGCAGTAGTTCATTAGCACCCGAGGGCAGAAGTCTTACTTCTAAATTTTACACATCACAAACTCTTTTTACGGGATTGACTTCATCCAAGCATTTCATTCATTCATTCACAGATCATAATTTAGATCTGGAACAGAGAGCAATCACGTCGGACCCAGTATCCCCAGTGGTATTACTCTTGACATGGAGGACTTTGTAACCATGATATATTTAACTTTTGCCAGTCAGTAAGCACACGGGAAGACTTCGGCTGGCGGGTTCAAACTCGAAGCCCAAGGGATGAGAATCCAAAGCCCTATTAACCAGGCTATTCCACCCTTATTGTAGATACTAAAACAATTTTTAATTTTGAAATATTTGATCATCTTTTATTTACGTTTCAAGGCATAGCAGAAAACCATCTGTAGCTCATTGTTTGAACACATGTTTTTTGCCATGGTTGGGTTTTTTTGGTGCCAGAACCCTTGGCCAAACTGCGCCAAGCATATTATATAAAAAGACATAACATGCTTTTATCATAATTAAAAGACATGAAAAATAAAGTCACTAATATGTGTAAAAATGCGAAATGCGAATTATTAAAATGCGAAATTTCTTATAAAATTCTGATATACAGGTAATAAAACAATTATTCAAAATTCTATCATTAAAAAAATGAAAGCAAATAAATTGTTTTTAGACAAATCCTTGTTTTTGCCATGAACGGTTACATGAAGGGAATAGAGTCATGCAATAAACAAGTTAGACTTAATAGACTTAATATATATTCATTAATCAATTATAATTCATACATTTTACATTAGAATGTTTTGCTTTTTTAGTAAAAATGTATATCGCACTCTTAATTTGTAAAAGTGTTAAATTCATGCCAACGTTCTGTATTTCGTAAAACTGTTCACAAAATTCATACGATACATAAGTATCTTTCTTTATGCACTTAAGCTCATGGCTCATATATGAATGATCCAAAGGACCTTGCCCAAAATGTACATGGGAAAGAAGAAGAGAAACCTTAAATAGAAAACTCTACAAGAAAATTTTTGGAAAATAGTTTCCATGGGTTTTTTGTGCACAATTCACTTTTCAATATTGCTAATTACGTATCATAATGATATACAATACAGAACACCGTTACATGCTCAAACTGCATTAGAACATCTATATCATATTGATATAGATGTTCTAATACGTTCTTAAGTGTTAGAACACTGTATCTTTCCCATTCTGGTCACTGCACGGTTTGTTGAGCATGTTACGGAAATTTTATTTCAGTATCAAAATATTTAAATATGAAAAAACAAAAATAAAACTATTTACAGAATCTACAAGCATGTGAAAAATGATATTAAGATGAGCTGTTTGCAGAGATTGAAAAATAACTTGAAACAATTATACGCTGAAAGATAAAATGTGTTAAGATATACATATATATTCTATGTTCACTTATTTTTATGACACACTGGATGAGGATTCAGATATTAAAATCAGGTGCAAAATAATTTGGCAATTAAGAACGAAGAGAAACTCTGTTTGATGGAAGTGTATGATAGGAAACTGAGGTGTTTGTTTTTTTGCCCTCAGTGTTTGTGAGTATGAGACTTGATTTTAAGAACTAGGGAGACGAGAATAGATCTCTATTTTCAGCTATAAATTTAATTAGCCTGTGAATATTTTGCGGCGAAAGGCGGTTGCTGGTGACTCTTTTCAGCCATTCCAGTTCACGGCTTGGTGATGGTTTCTTCATATGCCAAGAGTTTGTGAGGATACATTCCATGGCATAATGAAGTGCCGTGCCAGTCCCACCACAACTGCATTGGTCACTCTCAAAAAGGTTGAACTTTTAAGGTAGTCAGGAAAAGGGCCGTGTTCTGAGAAGAAAATAATATGCTCTCTAATCCAGTTAGTGGTATGATATTTGATTGAAGGCAGAATATTAAAAACTTTTCTGTCGGTGTCACCATTGCTCCAATATCCTTGCCATTTCTCCAGCATGTCTTTCTGGAAGAGATCTTTTATATGTGGTTTGGGAAGCTTTGTTTTCATATAAGATTGTTCCACATATTGATATATACGTTTTAATATGTTCTTAGGTTCTGCTTCCCTTGATGATGAATCTTAAATAAATTATGTAACTGCGAGAAGAAGCAAATTGTGTGTCTATCTACATCTACCTTTATTTCATATATAAAATAAAATGTTATGCCTTTAATTAATTTATGATTAGATTTTATTACATAAACATAAATCTAAAGATAAATTTCTTTTCTTACACAGAAGCCGAGCAGGTCGTTTTGCAATCGTGGAATTCGCCAATATCTCAGCCATCGTCATTGGCAACTTGATTGGAGGACAGATTTACAAGAG
Organism: Argiope argentata; assembly: GCA_026289955.1. Taxonomy (NCBI): domain Eukaryota; kingdom Metazoa; phylum Arthropoda; class Arachnida; order Araneae; family Araneidae; genus Argiope; species Argiope argentata. The sequence goes on along the minus strand of JAOUZG010016644.1, from coordinate 3,976,686 downwards.
CTACGGTTACCTGGAAGTGTTGGCCATCTCTCCCATAAGCTTCGGTTTGGCCGTACTCTATGTCATTATCTTTATAAAAGAAACCAAACCTCCTATCTCAAAGGATCGATTCTGGGAGGTCATGCGTGACCTTTTAAGACTGGATAACATCAAGCAAAGCTACTACACTTGCTCCAAAAAACGACCTGGCAGCATTCGATTGCAGATCTGGTTGTTGATCTATATCAGTTTTTGGCAGAGATTTACAGATATGGGTAAGAAAATACTAAAATTTACAAGGGGTGTTCAAATGAAAAGGTACGAAACGTCGTTACAACGTAACCGTTAACATATTTGCCTATACCGCTATGAAACAACGTAATGAGATATCTAAGGATGCGATTGGAGTCTCCTGCGTAGATCGGAGCATGCGCAGGAGAGAACAGAGGCTCATAAAAAGCGCCGTCCAATTGACGCTACTTATTGAATTCTTTAAGAGAAGAACCATTAACTACGATGCGTATTGTGAGACACTTCAAAAACTAAGCAGGTCCATCAAGAACAAAAGACTGGGGCTACTCATGGAGAGTGGGGAATCTTCTCCATGATATCATCTGCGGTTCATCTAGGGTCAAACACGCGGATCTGGCCAAATTCAAGCGGGAGCAGCTCCTTATTCCCTACAGCCCGGTCATGTCTCCCTGCGATTTTCATGCTTCTGATCTCTCGAAAAAACATTTGCAAGTAAAGAGCTTCAGTTCAGACGGCGAACTCAAGAAAGTTTCGAAGGACTGAGTATCGTCACGACAAAGAATTTTGGGACAAAGAATCCTTCGGTTCGTTAATCGATAAGATCGTTGTGCTCAGGCCTATGGTATATATTTTGAGTAAAATCTTGAATAAAGTTCATAGTGTCGTTTCGTACCTTATCATCTGAATACCCATTATGTTTATCTATTAGCGATTCTAATAGAATTTTTAACGCATTCCGGGTGTAAAAACGTATGGTCTCGTTTCTCCCATAATTTTTCAGATAATTTATATAATTTAACTATAGCAAAATATTCAAAATAACGTACACCATTTATTTTTATATTTTAATTGTAAAATTACTAAAAGCATTTCATATTTATATCGATAAATTTTTAAGACATTTTTACCTTAAAAAAGAATATTGTTTACACAACTTTTAGGAATACAAATTTTTGATAAAATTACGTAAATTATCAAAATTTTGAAAAAAAATTATAGATACCTGCAAATTTTTTGTGAAGACCATATACCAAATTACATCCATTTATAAATCAAAGAGTAGATGAGTTATTGTGCTCCAAGAGAGGCATTCTAAAAATGTGCTTTTCAAACTCAAGAAGGTCTGAAACCTGGAGATTCGTCAATACATTCTCTATACTTTGCATCACTACCTTTACTTTTCGTAAATGAGAGAAATATTTACAACGAATTTCCATATTTTTCCGGGTGATATGTTAATATTAAAGTGATATTTTGAGCCCAATATTTATGTTTATTAACAATTGTAGCTGATCTAACAAAAAAGCTTTGTTTCGTCTAATCTGTTTCACTCTTTTAAATTATACTAAAAACAATCATCTATACTTTCTTAAATGAACTTACAATTACTTTATTCATATTTCTGTCCTTTTTCAGTCTTCTAATCTCAGTTTAAAATATTTGTAATCATTTTGAAAATGTTTATTGAAATCTATATGCGTGTCTTTTTCAGGAATGATATCGATTCTCTTTTCATATACCAATAAAATGTACGAATGGAACGTCACAGATGTGTCCAACGCCACCATATACTTCTACATTGTAAATGCCATAGTGACAATAGTGCTTATTCCCGTGCTTACCAACAAATTAAGAATCCATGAGGCCGCCTTGGGATTTTGTGGGTTGCTTTCAATGCTTTCCAAAGTGTTCGTTACGTCTTTAGCATTCAAAGAATTCGTATTTTATTTTGGTAAGTAGTATTTAATTAGTATGCGCCAAAATATACAAAATACTAAATGAAAAAATGAACAAAATTAGATTATTGTCATCTATGGGTTTAGTTTTCCTCAAAAGAAATTAACACTCATACATATAACTATTAGAGTGTTGATTTGCCACAAAACTTCAGGACCCAGACAGACACTATATATATTTCTGACTCTACAGTGGTTATTTATATGCTTATACAAGACATATGGATTTTCAAAATGCAATTTATCGATTTTTTTTATCTTTTTAGTTAATAATCTCATTTCCCTGTAAGTTCAACCCATAGCCGCCATTCTTTAAATATACTTGTCCCCTCCATACAGTTATAATTTCAACAAAAAATTGAATAGATTCATTTAGAATTTGACGCAGATGGGATTCTCCCTGGAAATCTCTGAATGGTTCATCCTCTCTTTCTTTTTTTTTTCTTCCATCTTGTGCTCATCCATGGTTAGATAATCCAGGCTCATCCATGATTAGATAAATTAGCGTTATAGCTACAGGGAGCACAAGATGGTGTGTTATGCCATGGTATGCGTAATGTAAAAGTTCAAAGTGTGTACTGCCTCGTTGTAGACAGTGTTCATATCACTCAACCAAATTCTTAAGTACATTCTGAAACCACGATTACTGCAAACTCCTGCAAAAAGGGATGATTTTCTCACATAGCGCTGTCACAGTTCTTGGTGGATCTTCTCAGTTGAGCACATTTTCCTTTAACATTTCGCTTCCATTGACACAGAACACTACCAGAAAGGTGAAATTTTATAACAATAGGCAACAGAAATGTATTACTTGTGTTGTCTTATTAAACTTCTCTTGGAATTATTCGAACAAAAATTAAAGTCAACAAATGGCATTTTGTTCTTTAGTGACTCATAAGAAACTAGGGAATTTAAAACTAAATTTCTATTACTGCATTTATCAGCAAGAAATTTCTATAACTGCATATTCAGTAAGAAACTTCTATTACTGCATATATCAATAAATTTCTGTTACTGCATATATCATTAAGAAATTTATATTACTACATATAACAGCATTGAGTTGAAGTCGTTTACTTTCAATTTACTCTGTTGCCAAGTTTTAAAAGTTTATTTATTCATTTGTTTTGTTTTGTTTCAGCATGGTTTAGTGGGACTTTATCAACAGCATCTTACATAAGTGTGAAATCAAGATTATCGAAACTAGTACGTAAAGAAGAACTCGGTAAGAAAAAATATTTGTTTTGATGTAAATATTCAAATTAATTGTTACAATTATTATAAATTCACATCATTTATCGGTCTGCAAATTAATATACAACAATTTACTTGTAAATTTCCTTATTTGAATTCATATAGAATATTATTTTATTAAATACTTTTAAAAATACTGAAAGATATTAAAAAGCATAAAAATTAAAACTATTTTTGCCATTCAAAAATTATCAAATTCATTGTAATCAATTAGAACACAAATTGGCAATACAGTGAAAACTATGAATGATAACATCATTATCAATAATGAAGTAAAAAGGGTAAATCAGACAGTTAACTGTTGTAGAAAGAATTCTTCGTTATACTCAATTGTGCTATGCGAAATATGGATAATTACTATCCTTCCCAAGGTATTTTCTTCAAACATCCAACTTATTTTTTTAATTTATTTCAGTTATTTTTATTTTTATCTTAATGAGTTCAGTAGCAAATTATGTGGATTTATTATTGTAATATCAATTTAAGTTATCAATGATAATATAAATCTCGGTTCTCAAAAGCAATCAAAACAGAGTGAAAGTGCTTTTTCCCTATAAGAATATATGCAATAATTTTGAACTCATAGTTTGGAGTCATTTCACTTACAAAAAAAAATGCAGCAGATAAACAAATATTTTCTCCTTTTTTTATAAATAGAAAATATCTTTTGTTTAATGTTATACATGCTAAAAATTTAGCATGTTTCTTCTTCTTCTTTTTCTTCTCTCTCTCTCTCTCTCTCTCTCTCTCTCTCTGTCTGAGCGTGCGCGTGCGTGCGTGTGTGTTTTTGAAAAAGTAGAATTTAAATAGATAATGCTTCAAAGAAATCAATATATTTAAATTCAAATTTTATAAAGGCAGGAGTTAATTTCCCGGTCTTTGCTTATTTTCTTCTTCTTAAATACTCAATCTTAAAAATTTTCCGGATAATTCTTGTTTATTTTCTCCTTATTAACCATTCAACCTCTCTAACGCTCCAAACTATTCTTATATATTTTTTCCTTCTTAAAAGCCCCACCTTTTTAAAATGCCAAGTGATTCTTGCATATTTTTCCCCTCTTAAACAAACTGAATTCCATTAGAAAATCGTAAGACAATAACTGAGACACTCAAAGTATACAACTAAGAAAAAATGTGAAATGTTTATCAAAAATATTATTTTTTATGGGTGTAAAGGTAAAGTTCCGGACTGTATTTCTTTAGAATTTAAATTGAAAAATTTTTCTATCTCATTATTTTCTTCAAATTTACATAAAATTATATATTTCATTCCAGGGTGTGCATTCTCTTTGGTGGGCACCTGTGAATCTATAACGCCTCTTATGGGGTCTACGGCTTTCTTGCAAATGCTCAATGCAGCCCCTAAATCCTTCGTCGGTCTTCCTTTTGCCGTCGGTGGATTGCTTCTGATTCCTTGCTTATTCATATATTTGTAAGTACTCAACAAATGTGCTGCCTCAACTTTATAAAAAAACCATTCAACTAAAAAATAAATTCTGTATTATAAGTAACATAAATTTTAGATATTAGGTCATTAGAAGACTTTCGACCCATTTTGTTTTGCAGATTCACACATATAGTTTATTAAAATATTTTAGTCATGGACGCAAATATTTAAACTTCAGTATATCATGATAGTAAATTGTACTCTATTAAAGAAGCAACCCCCCCCCCTCTGGGGACACTTTGAAAAGAGGATGAGATGTTTCCGGCATGGTGTTTGACTCTCGCCACCCTGGAAGGTATACATATAGGCAGGGTTTTGACTCCTCCCATCGATAAAGGGACATACTTCCTTCAGGAAGGATTGAACCGTGGCCGGTGAGGGCCCTTATGACTCAACCACAGCTCCCATCGATGTTGCTGTTACGGCGTTGTGGACATTCAATTTTTTTGGTTTATCCGTATGCCTATGAGCTGGTCGGAGAGTCATTGATTTGACTATTAAAAAAGCAACGTCTTCAAAAACAATTCTGCATTTCATATTCCTTTTGATCTGATCATATTGAATTGGAATTCAATAGCCGTGTAATATGCTCGTTTAATTTGAATTCAACCAACTTGAACCGAGAGAGCAATACAGAATTCGTATATATTTTCAAGGAATTGCAGAGAATTGTTGGGCATAATTTAACAATAAAGTAAGTCTAATTATTTGTAACAACTTTAACATAATCAAACAAAAATACTGCCCACAACTTGTGAAAAGATACGTTTATGCATTCAAAAATTTATTCAAGAATAATGCACTCAGAATTGGAAAAAAAAATAAAGCATAAACAAATAACAATGTCAGCGTCCTGGCTCAGAGGTAGCACTTTTTCCTCGTGTTCTGGGCGTCCTGTGTTAGAACCCCGGTTAGGACATGGTTGTTCTTCTGTGTACTATCTGTAAGGTGTGTGAATGTGTCCCTCCCATGTAAAAAGGGGTTCTGCAAGCAAATGTAATGAGTGTGTAGCTAAATCGTGGTCTTGACCCTAGCTGGCGCTACTTCGAAAACAAGAGACGCTCATTCTGCTTAAAGTGGCTGATCGTCGTCAGTCATTTGTCCATGGTAAGTGTCATCAGTAACAGCAACAACAAATAACACTTAAAGATTCAAATTAGAGAATTTGATTTACTTATTGTGATAGGGAATCAAATCACAAATGAACCTTAACAATCAAATGCTCAAAATAGATATACAATTCTTGTTGATAAGGATTCCTTATGAGGCAACTATTCCTTTGGCTCTGGTGACCAACTAGTTAGCAAGAATGTCGGCATATTTAATTTCAGATAAACCATTTCGATATAATTTCATGCCCATGATTCCACTTAATGTTACCTTATTTACTTTTCTTAAGTTCTGATTATTGTGAGCGTAACTTTTCTTTTGGATACCAACTTCATAATATCACAGCGCTATTAAGAAAATTAATTTTCGATTCATCTAATTTTAGATGTTTCGACATTGTGGCTTCACTTTTCTTTTCCATATAGGTATTAAAATCTTTTTCCTTCACCTTCTAAAAATGAAAGAAAACTGCTCGATTAAATATTTCATGAAACAAAAAAATCAGTTTGAATTTGCATGTAGTACCAACTTTTCATGTGTAACCCATCTTTTTTTTACTTTAACCATCTTTCCTATACAAGAAAAATAGATTCAGGGATGGTATCCATGAAACTTTCTCGCATAGTGCACAGTAACGGTCTTATCCCTTTTTACGGAATAAAGTATTAGCCGTAGATAAAGTAGTAAATGCCTCACACTGTATTATCAAACAGTAGTTGCGAAATATAAATGTTTGAAACGGATCTAACATTTTTATTTCTTTTTTTTTCAGATCGACTGAAATCAAAATTTGATACTAAAATCAGTCGTATTTATAAAATAGCATATCGTGAATGAATTGATTTACATTTTTACCAGTTATTAAACTTACATGCATGCAGAAGTGGAAATTTTATTTTAAAGCAATTTAAATGATGTAAAATATTTTAATTTGTTGTTTTTACTACCATGGACAAGCGCGCTGACGGCCATCGGTGATTTTAAGCCGAATGTGCGTCTATTGTTTTTTAATAGCGCCAACTAGGGCCAAGAGTGGGACTTAGCTAATTCATGCATCACATTTGCTTGCACAGCGCCTTTTTACAGGGGAGAGGGCATATTCACACACCTCACAGATAGAACATAGAAGAATACCCCTCCCCTATTCGGGGCTCGAACCTGAGAAGATCAGTTCACGGGGAAGACGCACTATCCCTAAACCAGGACGCCAGGGTATTTTAATCTAAAATATTTATAATCAAAATATAGAAACGGCAGTAAAATAGAAAAAAAAACATCTTTCTTTTCAAGAAAATTGCCTTCAAGTACATTCTGTTGATTAACGTTTCATCAACCTTGTATTCTGAAGGTCGACTTGATACAAATTTGGTACAAAAATAAACAGGAATCGGCATTTTAATTGCTAATACTGAGTAGAAAATTTTATATTTATTTTACTTGTATTATAATATCCGACAAACAAGCTTCCTCTAAATGAATTGCGTTTAATATTTGAGATAAATCTTAAAATTTATTCTAAGTCAATATACCAAATTTCATCTAACTCAAAGCAGTTTTAAATTGCCGTGTTCACAAACAGATGGACAAGCATAAAGACAAAAACCGTGTTTGAAACTTGAATATTTGTCATATTCTCAAGTTCGAATTTTTATTATTATTATTATTGTTGTTGTTGTTGTTGTTGTATTTTGAGTACAGAAAAATAAAAATGATGAAACACGTTCTTTTTTTTTCATCTCTTTTGCTTTTAGTTGGATGATGGGTCTTCCAACCGTCTCTTTGGCAGATTTTGAGAGAGACGAAGAGATTGTAAAAGCGACTCCCTTGCAAAACGTCACCACCTCAACGTACAACAGATTGGAAGAAGAAAAGTTTTAGCAAGAACCTTTGAAAGTTATTCAAAGAAACAGTTCACAAAACTATTTTGAAATGTCCAAGCTTTTGGAGTTTTCAGTGGCAGATTCTGATGCGTGTATCCATGAGAAAAAAATTTGTACAGTTCTTCAAATTAGTATTGTACATTTGTGATTATTTTTAGTAAGATAGACTGAAAGTTTGTGTTTAGAATTTTTACTCGTAATGTGAATTATAGAAATTCACAAAATTGTTTTGAAATCTCCAAGGTCTTGGAACTTCCAAATGCAGGTTTTGATGTACGCATCCAAAAAAAACCTTTTGTAGAATTCTTCACATTGTTATTTTTGTTATATTTGTGGCAGCATTTTTAGTAAGACAGGCTGAAAGCTCATTTGTCTGATTTTTACATGTAATAAAATAAAAATTTTCATTCATAAAATGTGTTAGTTATTGATTTACAGACTTCAAAGATGTATCATTTTGATGTCTTACCATTCAAGTGCGTCGAGTATACAACTGTCAATTTATTTCCAAAAGTTAAACAGATAAAAAAAATCATACATATCTGTCAATCAGTAGTGCCATCTAGTAATGAATTTGAGAAAGATTGATGACAATATTTCATTATAATTAAAAATAGAAATTATCACACATATTATAGTCATACATATCTTCATATATATGCATATTCATATATATTTCATACATATCTTCATATATATACATATTTATATATATTTCATACATATCTTCATATATATACATTTTCATTTATATTTGATACATATCTTCATACATATACTTTCATAAATTTTTAGTAAAAAAATATTAGAAAGGAAATGCTTTTTTAAGAAATATAAGAAGCAAAAGAAAAGAATCGATATCAGATGTTACAACAAATAAAGGTTCGATAGTTTATTCTTTATATAATTTTTTTAGAAAATTCGATATTATAAAACCATAGTTCACAGCTATTAAAGATGATTATAAATAAAAAATCTTTATATTTAAAAATAGAAAAAAATCCAAATAACTAGTTTCTCATTTTAATGCATTGGTCTGATTTTGCCAATTCCTATTTTGTAAAAATTAAAACATAGATACACAGCACCAATAATCGCCTTCCCACACCCCTATCCTTATCTTTTTTTTTTTTTTTTGAAAGAAATCTCAAAAAAATGTCATTAATTGTACCTTCACTATGGAGAAAAATTTTGAGAGAATATTCAGATTTAATCATTGAACTAATCTGCAAACTTTTATTTCATTTGAAACATCGTGATCTCTAAATCATTCGCTCATCCATTTTCTAGAAATGCCCCATAATAAAACTTTGAACTAGCCCATCCATGATAACAGGACCGATTTCGCGAATTCTCTGCAATTTTTAAAGCATATTTAGATAATCTGAGTACAACATTTATTATACTAAATACACATTTCTTTTGCTGTAATTAAATGTTATCCATTAAAGTGATTATCATGGCTAAACTAATACAACTCAACTGATGAGTGAATGTATCGTTGCTAATGGGGTTTGCATTCCTTTAGAATAAAAACAATCCCATTATAGAAATTTTTTTACAATTTGGAAGTTGTTTTATTAACGACTTATCGTTTCTTTTATTTTATTTTTGGTATTTCTGGCTATGATAATAATTACGAGATGAATAACAAACTTACAATGGGTTTTTTTCTTCAAATGTTTAATTAAATATTATCCATTCTTTACAAACAGGGAGATATCGTTAATCTAAACATGAATAAATAATATTTCCAAAAGTGACCCTCCCATTTGGAACTCAAAACACTTGTTTTAATTATCAAAATATAGCTCCCTTTCAAATATTGAATGCCATACGCTAATTTTATTTAAATATAATTCTGCTTTCATTTCATTTATGCAGCATTAGAAGATTGTGCTGTGTCATTATGATTGATAGAAAGAAGTAAACACTACTGTTTTACTTAATTAGAGGCAAAATTATGAACTACAGAGCAGTTTACAAGATAACAATAAAACGATTAAAATGCAGTTTAAATAAATACATATTTTTTCATTTGTTTTAAGAATAAAAAGAAAAACTGTAACTTGGAATTAGTTTTGTTATTATCTACATCGGCGATCCATCATTATTACTATACCAATGATATTAATTTAATCACGTCAATCAACTTTAATAAATCACAATTAATCCCAAAAAATGAAATTTCTATTTTATATGATGGCAATGAGCCTTATGGCTGATAAATTATGCTTCAAAATGCCGAATATCTCAAAAAGAGAATTGATGGGAAGAAGCTATGAAGGCGACTATAGAAATGTATTTAAGAAACGTGAGATTTCATATGTTTGTGAAATTGGTACAGTGGTTGAAGCTGGGGTATTCTATCACCATTTTCCCACATAAAATTTCATTTATTGGCTGTTGCAATTAAATAGGGCAGAATTAAGCCTTCTACGAGTCTTTAAGGCTAAGCCACGAGGGTTCCTTTTTCCAATTTTTAGTATCCTGCACCAAATACTTTATACGTCTTACTTATGTGTATAATCAATTTTAAGTAGCAAACCTGATAACTTTACCGAATAGATACTTTTCCGTTAGCCGGGCAGCAACGAAAAATCGCCAATGAAATTTGGTGCAATTCAACATTACATTATTTGACGATTTTTCACTTTAGAATCACTGTAAAATAATTGGTGGAATTCTACAACATTTGGCGATTTTTCGCTTTTAAATCACTGTAAGAAAGTTGGCAGAATTCTACAATATATGGTGATTTTTTGCTTTTAAATCCCTGTAAAAAAGTTGGCAGAATTCTACATTATTTGACGATTTTTCTCTGCCACCCAGCTAACGAAAAAGTGTCGAATGTTCAATTATGAAGCCCATTCAGTACAATTAGCTTCTGTATATTATTAGATCTACTGAAATTTTAAATAAATTACATTTTTACTATTTTCCTTAAAATGTAAATCCAAAATGTTTCGGTACTTACGTATTATACCGTCCAACTTAATCGCCAAATTTAGAATAATCGCCAATGAGTTGCTAAACCACTAATTAGGGCAATCCGGCGATGGTGTAATTCGTTGATCTTTCTCGCCAAATTTAAATCCGTACGTCACCAATGAATTACTAAATCGTTGACGAGCGTTGGCGAAGACGGTATAATATGTAAGTACCATTTTTTTATGCACACAGTCTAAATACTATTTAATCAAAGCCTATTAATAAGTAGGTTGTTATCTATCTGATTTTCTATCTGTTAATCCAATCTTGTAAATTTGACAAGTATCTTCAGTGTTGTTGTTAAAGTAACATACAAAATTTCGTAAAAGGGTGGCTTCGCGTGCTCCTTGCTGTGCCAAGGATGCCAAGTCGTTAAAAAAGATGGTGGACAAAATAAACAAATGCTTCCACAAAACAGTGACTGTTACTACTTTCTACATTAAATTTATGATCTTTACTAATAAGAATGGGAATTTTTATTTTAATTTAAGGTTTATTTAATCTGTTTCTCAGATTTTTGTTTTAATTTCAAACATTTGTTTTGTGGAATGTAAATGTCGCTGTCAAATTTAAAATAATACTAATTACATTGGCAAATTCAACATGGGTTTATTAAAAAAGAAAGATAAGTTTTAAAATATCGATTTCATCGAATAAAGATAATTTGTAACAATCACTGAATAAGATATGCATCACTGAATAAGAAACGTCAAACGTTTTATTTTTTGCATTCAGATAATCTTAACGAAGCATCGAAAACTATTGGAAAATAGAAAATGATGGTGTCTCAATAAGAGTCACTTTGTGTACTGCATTATACGAAAAGAGTGAATCCATAGTTGCATTTCAATTAATATCATCAATCATTTAACTTCATTATAAATTCAACAAATATTTACACAGATTTTACTGTAGTACAAAGAATTCAAAGAATATTGTAACATATGCAAAGACAGAAAGAAAAGACAAAGAGCTCACGATTACCTCGCATGTCAGATGAAAATGCTGCCAATATGAAAATTACTTTCGAATTTAGAAAGGAAATTCCCAAGCAGATGTTTCAAAGATTTCAGTATTTTTACAACCATTGTTTTGCATGCTTTCTAGAAAACTACCCGTTTTATTAAGCTTTAAACTATAGCTTGCAGAGCGTCTTAAATTCTTAAAACAAAAATAATACTCCAAGCATTTTAGAATTAAATCGGCTTGTTCATTTCCAGATTCCAAAAGGTTTACAATTGATCATTAGCTATTATACAAAAAATAAACGAAATAATGTTAGTAAAAATATGTGTATCAAAAAAAATCGTTTGCTTTTACCTTTTAATATGTTAGTTGAAATGAAATTAATAACAGTTATGAAATGTCTGAAAAGGAATCGTCTGCAAAATATCTATGAAAAGATTTAGATTATGATATTTATCAAAAACGATGGTATAATGTGTGCTTAAAACACATTTCTATCGTTTCTCAATATTTAAAAATTTGTATTGTTACAGCAATCAGCTCAGTAAGCAGAAACCAATTATTTCCCGTGTAACAAGAAATGGTGACTTATTTTAAGTTTTGTGTATAATAAATGGAATTTATGTTGAGTACATAGAATAAAAGTTTGAACTTTCTTCTATCCAGTGTTGTATCGTACATATCTCGATATATTGTCCATCGTTAAAAATAAATATCTTAAATCTGTTTCAACTTTTTGAATATCCATGTAATTCGCTTCAATCGTTTGAAAAATGTCTCAACGATTTTCTAGCTTCTTGCTACATGTTGCTCAATATTTGTTCATTTGCGCTTGACCCGTCTAAACTTTCATTACTTCAATATTCCTAACCTCTAAAATAATCATTAATAACATCTAAACTGTCTTTGTCCATATAAAAGTCTATTTGATTTCATGGATTCCCGATTCTTTGCATGTTTTTCCCTGTCAACGACATTTCAGTGAAAATAAACTTCGATTCACTGCTTAGATTTATGGATTAGTTGAACCATTTGTTTAGCGATAAAAGACACTTTTAAGAATAGATTTATACAAAAATATATAACATAAAACTATCTTCAATGTTTGTTTTGATAGCTCGTAACTTTATTCAGTAAAAAGGGGTTTCTTTATCATCTCGTAAATCACATACGATGGATAAAACTCATAGAACTCATTCATGTTAAAATTATCTATATCAAGTTGCCACAAAAATTCGTTTCAGAATCCACTGTGCATCTCGCAAGAGAAAAAAAGATTACTTATGTATGTGTTTTATCGTAAAACACCGAATTTAGAGAGTGTTCACATTTTGCAATGAATGTCGAACTCATACATTGAAGTTTCCAAAAAAAACTGGTATAGGTGAGCGTGTGTAAATAAAGAGATATGAAACCAATCAGAATGCGGCGCCGCAGTAGCCAACGCCTATAAAAGACAACAAGGCTTCAGGCACAGATGTTAGATTGGCTCCAGTAATTACATATGCCTGCCCGGTGTGGGGGTATGCTCCTAAAATTAATCTTAAAGCTGTTGAATTGCTACAGAATGTTCTCATAAGAAATATTTGCAAAATGAACTGGTACATGCCTAATACCAACATGTATAAATCACTTAATTATCCACCTCTCAAAAAATTTAAACAAAAGCTAGCGAAAAAATTCTTCGACGACCTAAATTCCATAGATAATGACGCAATAGCTAAAATCCCAAAATACCTCCCAAATAGTAAACTTAGAAGACCTAGAAACATTCTGCTTAACTACAATTCTAATCCTTAAATTGTAATTAATTAGTAGCAATTCGTTTTAACAATTTTCACATCATCCTTAAAAAACTTAGTCTTCTCACTGCTCAGAGCTATACCTCCACACCCCAACTCCTTCTCAACCAATCACATGCAGCCCTGATACACGCCACTTCACCCCATCCCTTCAGAACCGAGGTTATAAAGTCTGCTGCTCCATCAACATTTCCTCCATTGCCAGTGCTCATCGCAGAGGGTCAAGGCACTACATCACAGCAAGGCCACTCTCCAACTACCAGCTTCGAGGATAGGCCCCTGGCGGGGCTAGGCGCCTCGTCAACCCCACAACTACCGGCACAGATGTTAGATTGGCTACTTCTGCGACAGTGGCAGGTTATAAAGATTTAAGTGAGTTTGAACATTGCATGATAGTCGGCGCACGAGCGATGAGCCATAACATCTTCGAAGTAGTGATGAAATGGGGATTTTCCCGTACAACCGCTTCACGTGTGTACGGTGAATATCAGGAATCCGATAAATCATCAAATCTCCAACAAAATCGCGGTCGGAAAAAGATTTTTCAAGAACGGGACCAACTAGAAACTGGGGAGAATCATTAAACGTGACAGATGGGTAACACTTCCTCAAATTGCTGCAGATTTCACTGCTGGGCCATGAACAAGTGTCAGCGGGTGAACCATTCAACGAAACATCACCGAAATGGACTTTCAGAGACGAAGGCCCACTCGTCTACCCTTGATGACTGTACGACACAAAGCTTTACGCTTCACCCGGGCCCGTCAACACCAACATTGGACTGTTAATTATAGGAAACACGTTGCCTGGTATGACGAGTCTCGTTTCAAATTGCATCGAGCGGATGGTCGTGAATCGGTATGAAGACAACCTCATGAATCCATGGACTCTACATGTCAACAGGGGACTGTTCAAGCTAATGGAGGCTCTGTGATTGTGCGAGACTTGTGCAGTTGGAGTGATATGGGACCCCTGATACGTCTAGATACGAATCTGGCAGATGACTCGTATATAAGCCTCCTGTCTGATCACATGCACTCATTCATGTCTATTGTGCATTCCGACAAACTTGTGGAATTCTAGAAGGGCAATGCTCCACAATTGCTACAGAGTTACTCCAACAACACTCGTATGGCTTTAAACATTTTGGCTGGCCACCTAAATCCCCAGAAATGAACATTATTGAGCATATCTGGGATTTCTTGAAACGTGCTGTTCAAAGATCTTCACCCCCTCGTAATCTTATGGATTTATGGACAGCCCTGCAGACACTACTTCAGACTTCAGTTGAATCCATGTCATGTTGTGTTGTAGCACGTGTGCAACACAACATGGTTGCGGAGCCGCTGCACGATATTAAGCAGGTGAACCAGTTTTTTTTCTTGTTTGTTTGTTTAGTTAGTTTATTTCGAACTCAAACTTTTGGTTTCAAAAAAAATTACAATAACTGTTCCTTGTTTTGAAGAGTGCAAATGACAAATATCATCAAAATTTAAAAAAATAGAATTCAATATATATACATTTTACTGTATATATATAAGTTATCGTAAAAAATTCCGGCAAATGTTCACATTCTCCTGTGAATCTATTCTCAAGCGTTCCATTAATTATTTCATATTTTTCAATTTTATCAAATAAAAAAGTAAGATTTAAAATGAATTTATTCCATATCAATAATTTAAAAATCTAATATTTCTGGGAAATGGTCCCCAAAAGTTATATACTGCATAATTTGAGTTAGATAACTTGATATTAATTACGTTTTCTGTACACTTTGAACTCACCTGAAGTGAACCCATTTTCTTTTGAGTAGAGCTTTCCAGAATTCTGAATATTATTTACATAGAGGGAAAAGTCTAACAAACACATTTTGACTGTTTTAAATATGATTTTTAAAACATTTGTTGCTTCAAAATCTATATAATTTTTCACAATTATTATGTAAAAAAATATTGTATATTATTAAAAATAACCAACTTTTAACTAACGAAATTAAGAAATGATAATAATTTGTTATTTTAACAACTAACCTTCGCTTACTTTCCTTTTTACCTTTACATATTTCCTATTCTAGTTTTAGCTTTGTAATAAAAATAAAACGCCTAAATTTCGCTTGCGATATTAATAGGGGTGTGATAAGAGTGTGTATTCAGATTTTCAGACAAAAACTTTCCAAAATTGTTAAAAACTCAAAATCTATCTAAAAGTTCTTTTTCCCTTCCCCCCCCCTTTCAACATCCTTAATATTAATAATATATTTTTAAACAGTGCAAAATGTGAACTTTAACTTTAGAATACACTGATTGAAGTAGTTTTATCACTTCCAAATGGCCTTGACGACTCCCCAAAGCCTTTTTTCGTGTATGTGTGTGTTAAATAATCACAATAATATCTTTTTCTGCATCATGGAAAATTTCGGTTTTCAAAAACAATAGGATTAAATTTAAAGATACACAGAGTGATAAGGAATCGGCTTCATACATCAATGAAGTAGACAGATATGCTGTCTTGAATGAAATTAGCTATTACGGTCTTGTGTTTCAAGTGCTGTTAAAATTAATATTTAAAAGAAAATGTTTTGAAAATTTTATTTTTAATTAATGAATTGATAAAATTTGTTTTAAATAATGATTTAAATCATTACCTTTATAGCTACATTTTGAGAGCTTCTAGATTAACAGAAGAAGATACCATGTTTTTATGATTATTCAGGAATTTCTAAAACCCTTATGAGCCAAGAATTGTCATTGAGTTCTCATAGGATGTGTTGATTCTTTGTCATTTCACCAAATCATAAGGTAAAAATAATTTTTGTTATCACTTTCGCTGTTTTGATATTACATGTTTTAACAAATAACAAAATTAAAAATATATATTTTTGAAAATATTTTTTTTTACTATCAGATTAAGAATTTGCAAATAATTTATGTCTGAAAAATCGCAAAAGTGTAAATATTTTATATTTAAAGGAAATTGAATTTTTATTTATTTTAATAATGTTTTCTGATTTAAAATGATTAAAATGTAAGTGGGAAAGAATATCCTTTTCAATGAAATCAACAATATTTCTTTTATTTCTTACTATATTTATTGTGATTTAATATCCTTATTGTTTTCAAATCTTTGTCATTCACTTTTATTTTAATATCCAGATTCTTGAAATTAAAAAAACAGTTCTTATCTTTTATTATATAAAAATTTTGCATTTTGGAATTTTTTTATTTTGGCTTTCTAGTCTATAATATGTGTGATAATTTCTATTTTTAAGTATAATAAAATATTGTTATCAGTCTCAAAGTCTTCCATGTCGAGAATAATACAACTGGAGGTACTGGGTCAGATGTGATCGTTCTCTATTCCATTTCAAAATTACGATATGTGGATAAATGGATGAAATACATGAATGAAGTCCACCCTGTAAAAAAAAAGGGTTTGTGACGTGTGTGAGAGAGAAACCATATTTATGCTCTTGGTTGCTCCGGTGGCCCATACCCTCAGAAGCTACTGCCCCCTCCTTTCGTTGCAAAGCGGAGCACGAGAACAACAACAATTCATTTTAATATTTTATTTTTTGCCAATGCAATATTTTATTTTTTCCCAAGACTATCTAAACAAAGTTTGAGTACTAACAGTCACACAACAACCAAGAAAAAACTTGAATCCACAAAAAGTTTGCAAACATTATATAGAGCATTTTACACAAAAGAGAAATACCACAAAGAAAATTAACCCAGTTTGGTGACATAATTTTGTGGTCATTATCTGTTGATCACTGCGACGACTGTTATTTTTATCTTGAGAATGTGCTTTAAATACACACAAGAAAATTAATTGAAAATACCTTGAATTGGAATCAGGGTGATCTAGACTATACATGATAATAATACTGTACCAGTTTTTCTACCAATGCCTGATATTCTTCCATCAGATGCGCATAAATTTGAATTGAATAGAGGGTATAAATATGAAGCAAGCTTCCACAACATTTTTTTGAATGATTTGATTAAAGAACTTGATTATATCAAAAATAATTATCAGATATTTTAACAAATGATTGAAAGAAAAATCTTGATATTAAAATAACAGTTTTTAAAATTGGTAGGGGAGAGAAAATTGTTCCACATTTTAGACAAGAAAGCTTGTGTATTACTAAAATATTCCTCAACTTATTTCTCAAATGGTAATAGAATATGATCCAAAATATAGCGGGCTACTGTATGACAACGGATTGTAAAACCCTCCGCACTTTTGCGCATGCGTTAGGAGGGATTTAATTCGTCAAAATAAGGGTGAAAGGGAAGATGAAAAAAAGAGATGCTTACATTTAACAATGAAGTCAAAGGTGAAAACAGAAATGCACTCATCGTTCCACGTCCAACCCCTTAATGAAATGGAATCGCCGAAATGTGGTCTTCTCAGAATCCGCTGTCAAACAGTATTTATGAAGGATTTGTGTGGAAATTTAAAATGTGTGTTTCTGCACTATAGATATCCAACCCAGTTAATTGCTTATTCTGTAAAACTTAATGAATATCAAAATATTAAAATGATTTTGCCAAAACTCTGTAATAATTCATATAAATGGTCTATTTATTTTAATCCAAGGATAATCAATTTCTTATTGGGGTAACAAAGCGGATATAAAAAGTTTCTTTTGTTAACTTACTTGTGGAAAAAACTTTTAAATTATTTGGAAAAAAAGTGAAATGATTTTTAAGATATGCTGATTTTATATGCAACAAATGTTATCAGGAAGCTATTGTTGGATTGAAATGAGATAATTTTTCTATCTCTTTGTGTAAAACAAGACCAAACAAAACAACACATTAAAAGGTGTGATAAGAAGAGTGACGATTTACAAGAAGTAAAAAGTTTTTTTTTTTTTTTTGAATTGAAAAATGAAAAGGAGCAAGCATAGATTCTTGATAACCTTGAAATTTTTGTTTCTTTAAAGATTCAAAATATTTAACATTTATGGTTGATGTCAAAAATCTACAGTGTATTCATGTTCCCTATTAGTTATTAAAAAACTTTTTGTGCATCCACAAAGGAGAAACCTATGAAAAATTTAGTGCTATTATGAACACATAGGGCATATTCCCTTTAAACACTAAGTAGCTTTTCAAATAACATAGATCACTCTAACGAAGAACAAAAAAAAAGAATTTCCGACAGGATAACAAAAAAGATTGAAATGAAATCTGCTAAGCCTATTTAAATATATCATGTCAGAACATAATTATGTTCTGGCATGATGAACGGCCGAGCACCTCGTTCTCGTGCAAGCTAAATTATATTTTTATTCATTTAAATTGTTTCATTGAATTGGTTACTTTAGTATTGCCAACGATCCAAAAAACTTTGTCTCGCTTTTATTGTTTTAAAAAAATATCACATTTTCTATTTATTTCATTTCATATAATCATTTGCACAAAATGACATTTTTCTTGGTTTTATTTGCTATAGTCACTAACTTTTTTTTTAATCTGAGCTTTTGTAAATGCAATGCCAATGCGTCATTAAAAGTTTTTGAGATGCTCGTGCAAATAATAACATTTCAATTACTTGTCCATGCATTAATAAAATTTCAGTTCATTGACCACGCATTTTTGTTGACGCCAAAAACTTCATCCCAAACCCAACATCATGTTCTGACATGATAATAATTTCTATATATACCTATTTATAAACTTTTGTTGATGCCATAATAAAAATTCCCAAAGTCAGAATGTGGTTATTAGTTGGTTGCCATGAAAATATTTATAATAATAGTATTTACATAATAGTATTTCATAAACATGCTTTTGTTATCATCCTGTTAGATAACTAAATCTCATTTTATTTTAATTTTTCCTTTCAGATAACGAAAAATTTAGATATTTTTATTTCCAAAAAGGAAACAGAAATTATTGAAAATGGAATCTAAAACAGAAAAGGGTGGAGGCAAAATTCTGGCAGCCTTGAAAGACGTGGTGAGCAATGTCACTGTCGAACCCTATCTCTTCTTCTGCCACGTGGCGTACATTGTGAGGATGATCCCTTTCCAAGACCTGCTGATGGACAGATCCTGCAGAAACACGTACCAGTACGGCAACGACATCTGCAGCGACCTCAAAAACTACGATCAAGAAAAAGATCGCGTGGTAGGGGCAGGCAATGATCTCTACACGTGGGTCACGCTCATATCCAGTCTTCCGGCCGCCATTGTTGCCATCTTCCTCGGTCCCTGGAGCGATAAATATACCAGAAAATATCCTATGATCATTGCAGCTTCTGGCTTGTTCTTGGAGTCCCTTACTACTGTCATTCTTACCATTTTTCCAACAGTTAATCCGGTATGGTACGTAGTATGTGGCATTTTGGGTGGAATCTCTGGAGGTTTCCTCGTCTGTATTTCAGCAGCTTTCAGCTACGTATCTGACGTCACTAACGAAAGGTAAGGCCTTTGCTTTTAGCAAACGATATTATAAATTAAAGGGGATTAATTTGAGTTTCATTTATGTCTGTAGCATTGACTTATCATAATTTTTACCATCTTTAATTCAATAAAAAAAATCACCATGTTGAATACACAAATTATTTTTTGTTAAATATGTTAATTACTTATTTTAATATTTCAAAAGCAAAATACTTTCTTCCTTATGCTTGTATTCCATATTAATTCGATGCAAATGACAGACATTGTTGTAATATTTTATAACATAATCATTCTTATCCTTTTCTAGGAATCTGGATACAATTACCAGAAATGTAAAAAAATTTGAATAGAATTACTCGCTGATAAAAAAAAAACTAAGAATTTTTAGCTATATTACTCTTTTTTCTACATCTTTTTAATGAATATTTTTAAATTTATGTCAATAAGTTTACAGTGAGAGTGTTAATTTTGAGAAAATATCAAAATAAATTTACAAACTGTGTTATTATTGTATTTTATTTTCATGTTTATCTGCTATCATATACAGAATAGACTATATCTATGCACAAATTTACTAAGATGTTAATCGTAGTAAAATTTGTGTATACTTCGTATTTAATTTCAATTTTTGCACTCTCAAGATTAAAGATTCTAAATAAAATTGATTGAAAGTTAAATCAGCTGGTAGAAAGTACAGACTTGATTTAATTATTCATTAAAGGAATAAATTATGATGAAAAATCGAAAATCGAAATTACTCCAATGTAATCAGTAAGAAATTGGATTTATTTATTTATTTTTTGACAAAAAAAATATTTTAATAGATATACACTGTAATTTCAGCAATTGTTGTGTTACAAAAGTTTTTAAAAGTTAGTAGGCTCGTGATGAGAAAATTATTCATTTCATGTTTTGGAATTCCGAAGTTAGCTCAATATTGAAGATCCATATTGCTTGAAAGAACCAGAGCCAAATTATTAAACTGACAAACTAGGTAACTTCCTAAGGACACCGCAAACTTTGGATGGGGGGAGAGGGCATTAGATATTTTTCAATATTTTCTAAATAATTTATTTCGTACTTTTATTTATTTAAATAACCGCTTATTCAAATAAAAAATCAAATACTTTTTATAAAAAGAATATTATTCCAATAATATTTCTAGTTAATTATCCGATAATATTATTAGTTATAAAATTCTTTTCTTTTTTCAGATCCTTTTTCAGATTTCAAATATATATTCTATAAAACAGTTTAAAAGCTTTTGAAACACTATTTCAGTGGGTCCCTTACATAATTTCAACAAGGAGCGCTTTAAACTATATACAATAGCTAAAAATTTAGACTTTAATTCAGAAGAATCATAAAAGCTTAAATTTGTGAATCATAAGAGAAATAAACACAAAAATTTCACTTCAAAATTCTTTTATAGTAGATTTTTTAATTTATAATAATTTCAACAAGAGTATCCGTCTTAAACTAAACGTAAAAATTAAAAATATAGAAGAATTATAAAAGCTTGAGAATGGGAATCAAAAGAGAAACAAACAGAGAAAGATCACCTCAAAATTCTTTTATGGTAATTTTTAAAAACATTCAGAAAAAAGGACTGTTTTATTTAAAACTTATTCGGCTGTGCTTTGCTGACTCTGTTTTTTGAAGAATAATATATCATTATATTTCTGATCTAAATTCATCTTCCAACGTCAAAACTTCAGTCCAAAAGCTATATGTAGGGGATATGATTGAATATATAATATTATTAGTGTTCTGTCTTTATTTATTCAATATTAATACAATAATTTATTAAATTTCCTTAAGTACGAAATATATTTATTGATTTATAAAATCAAATTCTATTTAGAGCATAGAAAATATACTATATACATACATAATATAAAATGATTTCTCCTGAAAGCTTCTGCATGTTTGAACCACAAAAACTCGAGAAATAGTTCGTGTATATTGTAGATATTTATACCATTTTGTAGAGCATCTATTGCGAAAGGTTTTAGCACATTAAAGTCATATCAAAGTAAAAAAAAAAGGAGTTTTATAATTATTATTTTAACTTTGTACTTATCCGCGCATGCGCGAAAACCTCAAACTGAACCTGTTCAAATAGCAAGAGCTGTGGAATGCCTATGCGATACATTTCTTTGCTTATGTCTGATTTTAAATAGGGATTCGAATCTCATTATGCCCAAAAGAAGAAAATCCAGACTTGTCAGGAGCACATTAAATGCCAAAAAGCTTTATTTGTTGTACGATAAGAGAAATGAAGATGAAAGAAACGTTCGGTTAGCGAATATCAAAGAAATATTGTCCAACTTAGGAATGGTGATTTTTTTTTATGAACAAAGTAAACATTTTTTTAAAATCGCACTGCAACTGAATTGCGGAGACAGAATGAATCTCTTGAGGAGCGAAATGATCGCCGGTGTTTTCTCTACGGATATATCCTATTTTTACCTTTGTAACAGTTTAAATATTTCTGAACGTGTGCTATAAAAAGTTGTTTCGAAGCTATTTTTGATAATTTCTTAATATATTTTTATGTTTGTTTGATGTTGCGTAACATGTCCACGTCATATCGGGTGAAGGCTAAACTTAAGTTTAAATTTTTCTTCTTGGTTGCCACGGGCAACGTCGTGCTGATACTGCTAGTATCTAAATATGACGTATAAAATCAATTATATGCTCAACGTTTGCAATATTGTCTAAAATCTTAAAAATTGTAACTTCTGCAACTCGGCATATTTTTCTTATGACTTGTATCTGAAACTTAATATTTATTTTTAAATACTAAGACGAGGTAATCGTAGTTTAACCACCTTATTCGCCAAATTGACGATAATGCGCCAAAAGTGGTAGCTCCCGTTTTCTGTAATATGGCAACCCTTTTGATCTTTCGCTTTAGCCGGAAAACAACTCAGAAAGACATCGCAAGTTCGTGGTTGGCGAATTGGCGATTTTTGGAAAGTGCGCCAAGAAGGAGGGTTAAACTATGGTCGTATCTTAAAAGACTTTAATGGGAAATTTGTTCAGTTGTAAATCGAACAAGTTTATTTGAAAGTGTGGAATAGCTATTTTTATTTCTGTTTCAGAACCAGAGCCGGTCGCTTTGCCTTTATCGAATTCGCTAATTTAACAGCCCTCGTCGTCGGTAATCTACTCGGAGGTCAAATTTACAAGAAATTTGGTTATCTGGAGGTTTTTATCGTCAGTCCAGTTTGCTACGGTGCTGCCATACTCTATACTATCATTTTTATAAAGGAGACCAAACCTCCAGTTCCGCCAGAAAACCGCCTCCAGATGGCCAAGGACCTGTTGAGGTTAGATAACATCAAGCAAAGCTACATCACATGCTCCAAAAAAAGACCCGGGAACTTGAGACTCCAGATTCTGTTATTATTTCTCATAGGCACTTGGCTGAGATTCACAGACTTGGGTAAGTTGAACTTTTAAAAAATGAAGAAATCCTTTAAAGCAATTATATAGTTAATGATGCTTCTTTAATTGTATTTTTTAATAACGATGTCTAGACAATTTGAGCAATATTCTCCTCCCAGCTTTGAACACCATATTACTTTTCAAACGAATTTATGATTTCTTCAAACTTTGAATCATTCATTCTTGATTTGTATTAAAACAGCTTCCCGACATCTAGAAAACTTTGGTAACGTTCTCTGTCGTAGTTTAATTGTTAAATGGTCTATCATGTCTCAGTGAACAATTTATAATGAATGTATCTTATAGCACTGATCTACAAATAAAGCATTTATAAGTCACCCGCGTTCTTAATCAGAAGACTTTGAATAAGAATCTAAAAATAAAAAATTGCAATTTGGTTATAATTTTCGAAATTTTGAAAAATAAATGCTTTTAAACAGCAGATAACATTACCCTTTTATTTTATTTTATTTTTTTTATATTTATGACATATATAGTTCTTAATTTATTTTATAAATTATATTTCAGAAGCTCGAGAGCTACTATATCAGTCGAAGGATTAAAATTCAATCAGATATTCGATAAATAATCATTAAATTTTTATCGAATATTAGTAATAATTTATATTTTATTTGGCAAATTATTTTGGCGAAAAAAGAATAGCCAATTTTTATTAATGTAGGATACCCCACAGAGCTATTTTATTTACCCATTATCTGCCTTCATTTTGTTTTGTCAACATCCAATAATAAATGTAATTCAAAGCAAGAGTTGTAAAAGGTTAGATCATTTCCCAGAGGACGATACTTTTAATTAGTATAACATTCCAGAACAACGCCATCCATCGAGCTTTTGAAAAATTGTCCCAATTAATATTGAGTCAGAGGCCCGATTAACATCTGAAAGAGATGGAGCACTTCACAAGTCAGCGATTCCCGCTCGCAAAGCTACGTGGTAATATGTTTTCAGTCATAGTGTTTCCCATTTCTAACGTCCCCCTAGAGGAAATAATCTAACTTTCTGTTTATTAAATATCTCCATGTTTTAATTCTTTTTAATATTTCCCTGTAAATATTTCCCCTTTAACTCTAAATAAATTCTTTTATTTTTTAAAAGAAGTCCCTTCATCCTTCGTTTGCATTATTTTAATCTTGGCTTAGAAACTAACCTGTAAATAATAAAATAAAAAAACCTAGACATCACGCCATTAACTCCCGCTATCTGAAGAGTCCAATTTTTGGAAGATTTATTTAGACTCCCCCATTAATAACATTTTTATTGAAGTATGCAAATGACATAAGGAGTTTAAAATTGACCTCAAAGAAATTGAAAATTTCACACCAATAAATGCAAATTCTCAATTTTCTACTGAAAAAATTCTTGCTACTGTTTATTTTATTTCGTTTTGCAATATTCTTCTTCCCTAGTAAAATCCAAAATCCTATGCTGCTAGAGTTTAGTGAAAGAAATCGCAATGAATAATTTCATCAAATAAAAAAAACAGAAAAATTTTACAATTAGTTTATTATAACTTCTTGTGTACAGCCTACTAACCCGACACCACTGAACGTAGCGCTATCGATAGGATTTGCTGCAGCCGACTGCGGTCTTCAGCAATATCCATCCTTATATTGACCGAATTTGTCAAAAATTGATATTCTCTTCGAAGAAATTGGCCCCAAAAAGGCCAATTAATGGCCTCCTCCTCCTCTACAAACTTTCAAACAGTTGGCAAAAAACTGATCATTTTAGACATCATATCCTTCAGAGTCCTAAGATTACCTGGTACCATCAGTGCTGAACTCAAGTCATTATTTTCAACTTGCAGATGTTTATTGTAACTGCCCTTACGTCTTGTTTTCATATAAAAATAGAAAAAAAAATAGCGCATTGAAAAAATATTGTTAGGGGAAAAAATCCATCCGCGGAGTTACAATGAAAAGCAAGAAAACACAAGTAAAAAAAGGCAACAAAAGTTTTCACAAAGAAAAAACGCAGCACTTGTAATAAACAATAGTATACAAGCATCCAATCGCTATTAAACTACTGTCCCAATTCACTGACACAAAGGCAACGAATACACAGATGAAAAATACGTACAGCTAATACAAACACACTGAAATACACTACAAACATAGTAGCCCTGAAGTAGAAATCGACCACAGCACACAAAGCGGCCAGATGGACAGCAGGAGAGGGATTACTTGGAGCATCGCTCTAAGGTCTCTCCAAATGGTTGGAGTTTCTCGCTCTCACCTCACTTCAGCTGCCGACTTATTACCATACAACTGGCTACTCCACTCACTATGCGTAGCTGCTTCTATAGTAGGCCACAAAACTCGGCACACATCAGTTCAGCATTCGCTTGAACTACACACAACGCTAGAACTCAGCCGATACTTCGCTATCTTCTCGAAGACTCGTTACTTGTCTTCTACTTCAACTCCGCTTCCGGCTCAATTCAATTCACATTCACAATGCAGCCTGAAATTTCCGGGTTTTATAACTCCCTAGAGGCGGACCAAGACCCTTCTAAGCCAATCAGGGCGCATCTCAGTTTCTATTGGACGAATCGTTAAAATTCTCGAAGTTTCCAGCATTAACCATTTTATCACTTAAGTCACCGCTCAGCACACAACAGGGCTGATCGTAAAACGATCTTTCTTAAATGGACACAATACGTGCTAGGAAGCAAAATTACAGCCTTGTAACAATATATAGAGTTTTAAAAGTAGTAATATAAAAAAGTAATGTTACTTTCACTCTGCATTATTTCTGGAAAAAAAATTTAAAGTGATTAAAGTTTTGTTTTACATTTTCAATGTAAGACGCACCCTCGTATTTTAGATATAGTAGTATATTTAGTCTATGTTTATAGAGGAAAAATTTCTTTTCACATTCATTTTTTTTTCATTCGTATTTTGTAAAGGAAGTTCATAGAAGCAAATTTCTATTGCAGGATCTGGAGCAATAGCCTTTCCATTTGCCAAGAAGATGTATGACTGGGATGTTACCGATATTTCCAACGCCAACATCATATTTTTCGCTGTGATGGCTTTGTTGACAGTATCACTGATGCCAGTTCTAACTAATAAATTGAAACTGCACGAAGCCGCTCTCGGATTGATTGGAATGCTCTCCCAGATGTCCAAAATGTTAGTGGCTTCTTTGGCCTACAGAGACTTTATGTTTTACTTCGGTAAGTTGCTCATTAAGTAATGCTGCCACTTTTGTTTGAAAATACAAGTGTAAAAATAAATCTTACCTTCAATAACTTTACTTATTTACACTCATGTCCACAAATTGATAATTCAGAGTCATGTGGGAATCGAAATATAAAATACACATAATGACCCGTAAACTGACACATCTTCAAAAATTTTATGCAAATTCCAGGAAGCCACCAAATGACACTGATAGTACGTCACAATGACGAGAGTGTAAGAGAGTGATGTATAAGGAATACATGTAAAGAAATAAAATCGCTTTATAAGCCTTTAAGTGCAATAACCGCACAGTTATGTCATAAAATACACACTTGGATGATTTTTTACGTGGTAGAATTATCAGCCGTCTAGAATGTGAGCGTACCCATATGGAAGTATCCAGGAAACTTGGTATCTCTCCGAGTATCATCTCCACAGTTTTAGAATATTGCGTGGCTCTCATAATTGATGTTTTTACAGACATATGCCATCACTTCAATGAACTGAACGTAAAGCTTCAAGGCACAAATAAAACAATTATCATCATGATGGATCCTATTCACGCTTTTGGCATGTTTTAGGAAGGCTATCATGAAATAAAACTAAATTTTATATATATATATATATATATATATATATATATATATATATATATATCCTAATATAACTTCAGTTGATAATAAACTTAACTTGTTTCGGTACGATTAATCGGAAATTGAAGAACTTGAAATGTAACTGATTGATTTCCAGTCTAGTTCAATATAGATTCAAAAATTTATTTAAACAAATAAAAAGGTAGAATTTATTGAATCAGAAAGATTAACAAGAAATATACGTAAAAATTCAAGTAACTACTTTTTGGAAGCATGGAATTCGATTCCTGACACATTTAACTGTTGAGAGAAGCTGACATGTTATTTTAATCATATTTTCATCTACTTATGCCATTATTTTCAGAGATGAATAACATTAAAAACTCTCTCAGAAACCGTTTGTCAGATGATTCCAATTCAGCAAGCATTCTGCCAAAAAGTAGCATAATGCAATTCTAACATAAGATATTTTTTACCTTATCTGCAACAAAAGAAGTCACACTAATATTACTTCAATTCAACTACAAATATAATCAAAACCTTTACTACTATACTGTACAAAATGTATTTTTTCATAATAAATAAAGAGTTGTTAGCATTTAGTTTTATTACTTTCCCAATAAACTCAAGGAAAAATTATTTGATCACACGTCTATATCTCATTAAACATTTCTGCTGAAAAAATGACACATTGGTCCATGAAGCTTCTCCAACCTTGGTCTATATGCTCTTATGCTTGTCAGATGTGTTCCATTTAATGCAACTGTTTGTCGCCTGCGGTTAACCTGGATTAGAGAGCATGCATTGTGGACACCGCAGCAGTGGTATTGTGTGATGCTTTCCGACGAGTCCAGCTTTAACTTGCAGTCTGATTCTCTTTCACTTAGAGAGCTCTATGTACCCGTTACCCGCAAAAGAACATCATGGAACAACACCGTTATGGTTGTGCATGATCTCTCGTTTGGGGAGGAATTATTCTTGGTTGCAGAGCTGACCAACATGTTCAAATTGGAACCATGATAGGCCAAATCTATCGGGACGTCCTTCTGGAACAACATGTATGTTTATTTCGTGGCACCAAGGACGCAGAATTCGTGTTTATGGATGAAAACGCCCACCCACACCATGCAAACATCTTAAATGAATTCCTACGTGTCGAAGACATCCGTATGGACTGGCCAGCATTTTCACTGAACTTGAATCCAGTAGAGCATGTGGAAGACTTGCTTGGCCAACGAGTTGCAGCCAGTGAACCACCTCCTACATGTCTTACGGAACTTCGGAGAGCATTGCTTTAGGAGTGGTATAATATTCCCCATCATTAGAACGATAATTTGATACTCAACATATCTAGGAGTTGTACAGACTGTATTGCATCGTCTAGTAGACATACTATGTATTAACAGTCATACCAACCATGTAATATTGCATTTTGTGAGTAATTTGCCCCGGAAGCAAAAAATTGAAATTTTTTTAATGATATCAAACCTATAGAGACCTTTTTCGCTCTTTACATTTTTTTAAGAAGGAGGCTTCACAAATACGTCACATTTGTTTTGCACTGACTCTTTCTTTTCCAGAATTGGCATTATCCTTAATTCATGGACATGAGTGTATAACTCTTGCTTATTTTTTCTAGCTCTGCTTAGTGGCTGTTTAAACAACGCCGGTTATATAAGTGTGAGAGCCAGATTATCAAAATTAGCTCATAAAGAAGAAGTTGGTAAGTAATAGCCCTGATTTTTTTAACTTCTTTTTTTAAAAATACCCTATCCCCTTATCCCTATCCGATAAGCATTATCAATGCGTGAATGAGAAATCGTTGGATAAATAGGTTGTTCCCGTTTCCTCTGGAATAATAGCAATGATTTGAAGTCAGTTACCTATATTCAAATGACGAGATGTTCCTCCAGGAAAGTCTGAGGCCTAGCCATGTAAAGGTCCTTAGGAATGTAGAGATATCAGAATTAATAACATTTAATTTATCAATGTTTGTGGTGGAGTTTAGATTCCTCCTCATAGTTTGAATTCAACTGATACATAATTTCAATAAATATAGTTTTAATATTCACCCAAATAATAACTTAAGAAAACATCTATCTAATGTGACTTTTAATCTGTATTAAAATAAATTATTGGTAAATATAATGATATAGAGGAATTCATACAATGTTACATCTATTTATAATAAAAATAACAAGACGCTTATGGTTCTGAATTTATGTCAAGTTGCATATATTTAAAACAGCTTTAACGATCGAGTCAAATGGACTTCATTTTGGGAAAGCAAAAAGGTAGACACCCAAACTAAGTTATGGCCATAATATAATCTATAAATAGTATATTGGTTCACGTTATATCAGGAATACGTTGGTATCACAAATTCTCACACTTTCTGTTTCATAACGTCTCTTGCTCACACTGTTGCGACAGCGACGCCCATTTTATACGGTGATCAGGGGTTAAAAATTGAGCAAACAGAATAAAAAAGTAAATTTTTGCTTTAAAGTATGAGCTTTGCATTAATTTTCGTATAAAATTAAAATTAATGACATATTATCTAAATAAAGAACGAAAACAGTATCACTAATTGACTACTTTGATCCGACCCAATATAAAACTGAATGAGCGGACCAACACGACAGAAACACTGACGGGAACTATGTTTGAGTACTATGTACAATCACTGGCGACTGCACACTCCTTCCCATGGGAAGCACATACCGTCATTGAGGGAACATAGCTAACCAGAACCATTTTCCTGTATCCACCAGAGTGGTGCTTCATTTTTGAGGTGTCCCCCTGTGAAAAGCTAGCAAAATGTATGGATTAAGCAAATGAAAATTATTAATAAAAATAAAATAATGAATAAATTTGAAATAACAAATAAATAGAGTTAACAAATGAATACTGTTGACTAGACGTAGTATTGTTTTTTAGTGCTACATACATTGGATTTCTATCCTAAATTTTATGATTCCCCCCAATCCCGCCCCAACAACTTACTTTCTGTTTCAAATCTTATGGAATTACTAACCAAAATTAAACAATTTCACCCTCAATTTTTTTATAGTGCATTTTAAAATATTTCAGGATAGGACATTCTTAATCCATGTCATTCTTTCTACTTGTTTACAAACAAGTAATATGAAAAAAAAATATTTTTAAGCCACTTCCTACTTAGGTCAACAAAGAAAATTTTTGTTTTAGTTACTTTCTATTAAATAATTACAACCAATATAAATATGCATATACATATGACAGAATCACAATATTAAGTGGCTAAACAGAAAGGTAATTTCCATGCAATTTTCCATTCTCCTTCTCGAATTTTCTTTTCAACCTTAAGGTTAGGTAGGAGAAGTGACCAACAATTGATAGCAAAGATTTTAAGAAGGGAAATCGGAATTGAACCTAAAGCTTAAAACTTATTCAAATTTTATTTTTCAGAAAGATACTTTATTCTAACCTCCTAGCCACAACTGATAAATCACACGCCAAAATTATTAGGATAAAACGTATACTTAAAACAAAAATTTATCAAATATTATTAGTTTTTGCAAGAATTGAACTCGCATTCTTCACTTTCAATTGAGCTATTGCCTGATAATTTGAAGGCGCACTACTAACTGCTAAAACTCTATTTAAAGTATAAAAAATTAATTAAGTTTAATTAATGAGTAAATATTTGAAAAAATTATTACATCAAGTGTCTTCCACTACAAGTTTTAAAATATATATTTGAACTTGAATGGATGAATAAAAAATATTTTAAAAGCCATTGAAAATTTGAACAAGATATATAAATACTCGTATATATAGGAAGAGTATAAACTATTAGTAGGAATTTAAATGATTCATGTGTCTGAAATGCACCCATGAGGAACTAGTTTTTGGTGACTACCAAATCGGTGAGTGTTTCGAAGCAAATTTTATCTTAGATTCAATTTAAATTCAAATGAAGTTGCAAAAGCGGCTTGTGTATCGATGAAAATCTCTACCAATTAAATACCAATGAAATCCAATGATTATAAGATCTATCAAAACTTTCAGATGTCGGCGTCGTGGCACAGAGGCAGCGTGTCTTCTTCCTGATCTGAGAGTCTGGGGCTCGAGTCTTAGTTCGAGCATGGTTGTTCTTTTTGCTATCTGTAAGGCGTTTGAATGTACCCAACTGTAAAAAGGGGTTGTGCAAGCGCATTTGATGAGTGTATAGATAACACTTGGCCCTGGTTGGCACTACTTCAAGAACAAGAGACGCTCATTCGGCTTAAAATCGTTCACGGGCGTCAGCGCGAATGTCCATGGCAAGTGCCATTAGTAACAACAACAAACTTTCTAATCTATTCTATCAATATTAATTAATTTATTCAATAATCTCTCCTTTTGTTTTCCAGGGAGTATATTTTCGTTGCTTGGTACCTGTGAGTCCTTTACTCCCCTCCTTGGCTCGACAATTTTTCTCCAGTTGTTCAATGCGAGTGGATTTTTCCCAGGACTTCCGTACGCTCTTGCTGGACTATCCCTGATACCGTGCGCATTTACGTTTATGTAAGCATACAAAGTGCAGTTTGGTTATATATTGTTACGTTTTTAGCGTAGCGAGTTCGGATGGAATTGACTTTATTTGAGGACAGCACAAACAAATTTATTTACATCTATTTACAGGATGACTTAAAAAAGTAAAAATTTCAGATAAACATAATCCAGCAGTCAACAGTCACTACAGCGTAAACGCAAGCCTCATGCACAATAAAAACAGACTGCAAAACAGCTATCGTATAGCAAAGTAAACAGTAAATCACAGCGAGCTCAATAATACAACGCTAATAGTAAACGTAAACACAGCTCAGAAATCCTTTAGTTCAGAGAGACGCATTTTATTTCAGAGCAAACTCTCAACTAACTCACTCACTTAGATGGTTGATTTCTTGGGGCACCTAGCCCCGGCAAGGGATTATCCCCGGTCATGGCTGTAGTGCTTCCTCGTTGCGATCATCTACTGCCGGGGTCATAACTAACTCACTCACTCCAGCTACTCCTCCCTTATATAGCAGAAGAAGCGCATGCCCCGAAACTCGTGAAACTTTTCAAAACAACGCGAGCAATCCAGAGGCTACTAGACTATTCCTTTCGCCAAACCAATCAAGCTGGCGCGAGGCTCCTCGCCAAACGTCGCCATCTTTGGCGCATTTTTGTACCACTCGCCCGCTTGTAACAATATTAAAATAATATGGAAAATCGATGAACCACTCGCCCAACCTCAAACACTGATACGACTTCCATAATTTTCGCTCACTGAGTAAGCTCGCATCTATATATATTGCCGAGTATCGATTGTCAATCGCCTTTCCTTTTCCATAGAAATTTAACAAACAAAATTTTAATTGCTCATTCTCTATGGAAAAAAACTGCTATAATGTTCAACAGTCTCGACTACAGAACGAATTGCAAAAACTTTTATTTTATAGGAATGCTCAAAATGCTTCAATATATGTCGTCTATTTGCTTTTTTAATTCGAGAAATTTCAAAAAACAAAATTATGACGCAATCGTCAGTCTCAACAACGGAAATGATTTCACCCAATTTGCTATCCATGTTAAATATAGATAACATATCAGAATGCTCTATACGTGTTGTACAACTTTTACTTATATTACAAACACTCTCAGTTTACTTTATTTTTGCTTAGTAAATGGCAGTAAATCAAAACTGGTTGACCTGACTAAATAAATGTATCTTTTTAACCAACCATCTTCTGCGACCACAGTAATATAACTTATCAAATTAATTAAGACTACAAGTGGACGAATTTTGAGGAAATATAACTTATCAAATTAAAATAAAAATACTATTTTAAATTATGATTATATAAAATAACTAAACCTTATGGTTGATTAGTTATGCTTGCAAAGTGGTGAAATTAATTACAGACGAAACAAGTAACATAAAAAAGAATTTTTTAAATCAATTCCTACTTAGGTCATTAGGAAATTTTTTATTTTAGTTACTTTTTATTACATATTTACAATTGTTGTTGTTGTTCTCGTGTTCCGCTTTACAACATAACGAGGGGTGCAGAAACTTCTGAGGGTAAGTCCTTAACAGACTCTCCAACCCGGCACGAAGACACATGGATTAACCATAGAGACTGAACGACTCTACCGCCTCAACAGCAATTAGCGGGAACTGTTGTTGAATCCTAATGGCCATCACCAGCCACGGAACAACCCTCCCCGGAGGAAGTACGTCCCGGCATCGATGTGCGGAGTCTAACCCGTGCCTATCAGTGTGTCCACCGGGTTGGAGAGATTCATCCACCATACCGGGAGCATCTCATCCTCAATTACGAGGTGCCCCCCCCCCGAGCTTCTGAGTATAAGAACCCCTGAGCATCCGAGGACAGAAGTCTGACTTCTACCTCTCACACGTCATAAATCCTTTTTACGGGGTGTACTTCATTCATACATTTCATTCAATCATCTATAGATTGTGATTTAGATCTGGAACAGAGGACGATCACCTCTGACCCAGGACCCCCAGTGGTATTACTTTCGACATAGAGGATTTAGTGACCATGACAGATTTAACGAGCGCCAGCCACCATCTTACACGGGAAACTTTACCCGGTGGGGTTCGAACTCGCATCCTAAGGAATACCAGTCCAACTCTCTACCAATCAGGCGATCACAGCCTAAAAATGTATATATTTCAGCATTTCGATTTTTATCAAAACAGACAAGATTTATAAACTTTGCCAGGCTTGTTCCCAAATATAAACCAGTCATTCAACTGGCATTAAATGTTAGCTCATTGGTGCCTCCACACAATTTTTTTTCACTATTATGAAAATCATTTTATATTGCACAAATATAGTTTAAGGGCAGTAGATATTTTAATTTAAAAGAAAAGTGATACCAATATGAAAAAACAATTAACATTTAAGAAAACAGCATTTTGCTAGACTCAAGACTAATGTAGGGCCGCCAAAACTGAGCTCTTTTTGAGAAATTTCTCCCCAAATGCAGTCTTTTGATTACAACTCTAGTAGATGTTTGCTCCTATTTTTGGTATCCATCCGTAATGGCCTGCTTTTGAGAATTTTTCGGTGATTTGAGCAAGATTTTCAGGTGCTTTGGTATAAGCTTCTGATTCATAAAGTTAACAGATCATCGTTATAGATACGAAAAAGAAAGAGATATAAAGAAATTAATTTTGTGAATATTCTTTTTCTCTTTCAGATGGATGATGAGATTTCCGACAGTATCTCTATCAGATTACGGAAGAGAAGACAACGCAAGCAAAGCAACTCCTTTAGAAACTATTGCAACGTCATCGTACAGCAAACTTGAAGAAGAGAAATATTAATAAAATTATGTTGTACTTTCTTGGTTCTTGATCTCAAAGCATCAATATATCCCCCAAACATTGAAAAAAAATCGGGAATCACGTATGATATTTTGAAGCATAGATCGCAAATTTTTGGAATTGTTATTAGTGTAAAACGCTTGTGTAAATATTATATAGCCATTTTTGAATAAAATGCTTTTTGACATTTTTCCATCAGTGGGACAGTAAATCAGAGTAAAACTTGAATATCGGCGCGAATTAAAACCTCAGTGGAAATGACAAACTCATTTGAAGAAGGAAATTTGAAATTTTTAAAAATTTGTTTCCCTTGTCAATTGAATTTAACAGCAAATTGAATGTTGGATTACTGTCCCGCTTATAGAAAAGTCTCTTTTTCTATTTATGTGTTTAAATAATTAATTAAATATATTTATTTGAGTTTAGAAGTCATCATTTATTCCCACAATTTTCAGTCATTCATTTTTTTTCCTTTTAGCCTAAAATTAACTTTTTAGTTAATTATTATTTAAAATTGTTTTTATTCAGAATCAAGGAAATTAATTCATACTCATCTAATGTTTATGAATTTTGCCGGTTCGCTTCTGAAATCGCCGAACATCTCACAGGGTGACTAAGGACAAGACAGAAAGTTTGATGATGGAGCGTCCACTTTACAATGAAAGGGGGGTGCAATAACTGAGGGTATGGACCCCTGAAACCCCCAAGGGTAGAAGTTAGAACTTCAAAATCATATGATGATAACACACACTTATGACATTAACTTGCACAGCCCTTTCTACATGGAGTCTGGAAGAGTACATTTACTCATCTTACTGATAGAACACAAAAGTACAACCATGCCCTAACCGGGAATCGAGCCCGGGAGGCCCAAATCACGAGAAAGAAGCCCGGACGGCAGCAGACAGAGAGTATTTTAAAGTAAAATAACAATTATGTTTCGTACATGTTACAGATTCCATTGTTGTTTTAATTGGACTTTTGATTTGATATAATTGTGATTGATTAAATATCTGCAACTCTTATCTATTACACGATAACAGGATTTCATTAAATCTGAATCCAAAGTTATTTATTAGAAGAAAAAAATTATATTACACATTGTTATATTTAATTTCATAACAAATTAATTTTTTTAGCAACCATCTCCGTTTCCAATAACTTATTTTTTTAAATATATCCTATATTGATAAAAGAATTTCATAAACACGATAATTCTTGCAATATAAAATCCTTCGTCATAATAATCTTATAATTTGTCCGTCTGACTTATTAAAAAATATTATTAAAATTAAATCAGCCGATTTGCCTGAAACGCAAAGCTACAATTGGTTTTCTCAAAACAATGCATACCACTATTATTAAATGCACAAATCAATTCATACAACATTTGTTTCGATTGCAATATTAAAAAGTGAGCCATACTTATTGGCATATAATTATATGACAATTTCTAGAAGTTAGCAATTACTCAATGTTTGCATTCTACTTACTTTTTCCATCATTTGCCTTCTTACATTAAAACAAGTAATACATAAAAAAAAGTTAATTCCTACTTAGGTCAACAAGTAAAAGTATTATTTTAATTACTTTTTATTAAATAATTACAATTAATATGAATAATTTCTCAAAAAATTATTGATTTTCTCAAGAAACGAACTCTCATTATGCACTTTCATGCGAAAAATACTGAAGTCCTCGCATTTCACCGAGTGAGCTACTGCCTGCTATTTTCGATTTTCATTACATACTTCTAAAACTCTATTCAAAATATTAAAAGTTAATTAAATTTAATTAAAGAATTACTATTTGAAAAAACATCAAATGTCATCCACTACAAATTTTTAAAAAATGGATTTGAACTTGAGTGGATAAATAAAAAGTATTTTATAAACGATTGAAAATTTGAACAATATAAATAAATAAATATATTTAGGGAAAGTGTAAACTAATAGTCGGAATTGAAAAAAAGGAAAAAAAACTCGTTGTATACAAAAGTTTGTACAAAAAGAAATATTTAGATATCTCTGAATTCTAAAAAACCATTTTTATAATTATATCTGTTGGTGAATATATTAATTGAAATCCCTTTTCAGATGTTATTGGTATACAGTCTTTGCATGCGTCTTTTTTCTTTTCCTTTTTTTTCATGTAAGCATAAATAGATTGCAAACTCTATTTTTCAGGAAACAACGAGGTTTCTTCAGTAAACAAAATAGCATCCCATATGTCTCCATACTTTCGCATGAAAAGAGATAAATTGGAAAATTGAGAGTATATAAGTTAATTATGTTGTTGTTGTGTCAAATGGCACTTGTCATGGACAAGCTCGCTGCTGAACCCAGTAGCAGATTAAGCCGAATGAAGCGTCTCTTGTATTTGAGTAGCGCCAACTAGGGCCAAGAGTACGACTTTGCTACACACTCACCACATTCGCTTGCACAACCCCTTTTTACAGGGGGGCACATTCACACATCTCAAGGATAGCACACAGAATAACAACCATGCCCGAACCAGGACTCGAACCCGGGATTTCCAGAACACGAGGAAGACGCGCTACCTCTGTGTCAGCAAATTACAAACTTAATATGTCACGGAAGGTTTAGCCAATGTATGTCATTCATAATATATGATTTAGAATTACATAAATTATGTTACAATGATGTACAGTTCTAGAATAAAGTCTTTTTAATAGACTGATCTTCAATTAAAACCTTTTTTTTTAAGTTTGTTTATATATTGTTATTAATTGTTATTGTTATTATTATTTTATTATTATCTAGTCTTATAACTGTTTATTAAATAAAATAAATATAAAATAAATCAACATAAGTATTTATTAGGTAAGGAAAATAAATCGTTTTAAAATTTTAGGGATGTTATAATAAATTTTAGTCTGTCTGCC
This sequence comes from Argiope argentata, assembly GCA_026289955.1. NCBI lineage: Eukaryota > Metazoa > Arthropoda > Arachnida > Araneae > Araneidae > Argiope > Argiope argentata. The sequence continues at coordinate 3,939,325 of JAOUZG010016644.1, read as the reverse complement.
TATTTAAAAAATTTAAACATAAAATACTTTAATCAAAGCATATTTTTTCAAAGTTTTTATTAGTTTTCCCCAAATTTCCAAGGCTCTTTTTTTTTTCCCTTTAATATTAATTTTTGACTGCTCAATCAAACTATTCAAATTTTATCAAACATTTTGCAAAATTTCATTTTTTTTTAATTTTCAAACAATTTTTTTAAAAATTTCAGTGTAAATTTATTTAAATATATTATTTAATATATACAAAAATTTAAATATATAGCTTTCTCAAATTTTAAATCATAGTCTTGTTTTAGAAATGAAACTACATCACCGATATGTGTCTTAGTTATTAGGGCTTCTAACCTTTTGAAATCAAAGTGAAGGGTCTTTTATTCCACATGTTTTTGTCTAAGCAATGTGAAATATTAACTTTAACAGAAAAAATAATTATTTTGTTGCGGTACTAAAAAGAAACAAATTTGTTTTAATTACTTTTTACTGATTAGTCATTATTTAAAATTAAATATCATAAATTCTTAAAAATCGTTCTTGTAATTAAATTCAGAACTATGGATGAAGTTAAAACTATATCACAGTACAAACAGTGCATGGATACAGTTCAACTGTATATAGTAGAAATTTAATTTATTTATTTTGTAATTGATAATTAGATAACGAAAATAGTAAAATTACGCGTTGTATTATACAAACACGAATGAAAATTTCTGAGCTATGTTATGTTACTAATAAATTTAGTAAGGCTTATAATTTTTTAATTTAAAAATATGATTTCTTCAATAAAGTACATTCATCCAAAAAAAACAGATTTTTTTTGCTTAAAACATTTATTCCAACGTAAAACTTCAATAAATAAATCTCTTAATAATTCTAATTCATACGATACTCTTGCTCCTTAATACTTTTCTCACTCGAATCAATGGAAAATTTAATTTAAAAAAATCATCAGCATCAAATATGAATAACTGGCAAATCCATCTCCCCCCCCCCTCCGAAGATTTTTTGATGAACATTTGCTGCCCCTCTCATTAAAACCAGAAACTGCCATCCAGCCATTAAGTAAAGGACTCATCCGGATCAGGTTAGTAGGGAGAGAGTTATTAATAATGAGGTATAATTTCAGGATAAAAATTACAGAAATTATAGAATCAAATTTTTTAATAAATCCTTTAAAGCTTTGACAAACAATTCTGCCTGCCTATTTATTTGTGTGCAATTCTACAAAATCACTCAAAGATGCAGCCAGCTGAATGAAGTATTTCGGCACTAGATCTTCAAACGAAAAATTTAAATGTGAAAAAAATTGCATATCGAAACTATTAAAGACTAAATTGTGTATTGTTAAACTTGTAAAACTGTAATAAAAATTGCAATTTTGTATAATGTCTTGTATCTAAACTGTAGATATCTAATTAAATTTGCACATGACCAATAAAATGGAAAAACGCTGTTCAAAAATATTTTTCATCATATAACGAAACTAAATTTTTTAAAAATCTTGGAAGTTGATCCAAAAGTAAAACGCTTATTTTATTGGAAATTAGCAAATTATCTGTAATTAATTAAGCACTATGAACATCTTTTATCAAAATCTAATCGTATTTATTTTATATTTTGTTTACAACATTAAAGTATTAATAAAAAGAGACAAGTGAATTAAAATTGCATGCATATAAATTTGTTTATAATAAATATATTACATAGCATTCAAAAATTGATTTCTCAGTATATTCATTAAGAACGACGAGAATAATGTATTAATACAAATCAATCCATTTAAAATCTTTTATCTGTTGATGGTATGCATATGATAAAAGACAGCTATTTGTTCCTTAATCATAAGTACATACACTAGCTTTTTCAAAAATTCCATCCACATTTTCGAAGCACAACAAGTAATGTAATTGTCTTATCAGTCCTCTAATTATGATATATTCGAATAATATATCTATGGCCAGTCATTCGTATGATTAACTCGTCATCAGTCTCTATTCTTATAAGAAAAATTCTTGTCAGTTCTTTTTTAATATATATTATTATCCGTCCTTTAATCCCCAATAAGCCAGATCATTCATTCAATCAGAGGGACTAGCATTCTTGATTTACTAAGGGAGGTCTGGAAAAGGGAAAAAAAGCTAAACGTTTTGAGAATGACAGGGGTAACTGATTGTTTTGGAATAGTTCGGAAACAGTACCTTTATTGCATTATTTCAAGAATTCCAGAGAATAAAATATTATTTTTTAAAATCCAAATAAGGACCCAAAAAATGCAAAAAAATTCATGGATGATTTTTAGTTGACGATTTTGATTGTTGACAATTGCCTTTTTTTTTTCTTTTGTATGTAATTTATCAACTAGAGTAAATGAATTGTATGTTTTCAATAGTAATAAAGTCCACAAATTCAGTGCTACAAAAGATATTTAACAATGGTTAGCTGAAATAGGATCATCAAAAGTGTTCTAAAAATAATTTTCTTATTAGTATGAGTAGAATACTTTATCTTAACTAATGCAATCCCAATTTCACTCAGAAAAGTAATAAATACCTGTACCATATGATCATGAATAATCCCGTCGGTTTTGCTACATTTCAATTTAATAAGAATTGTAGCTCTAATATAATGTAAAAATAATCAAGAAAACAGGATAAATCAAAATTAAGGGAATTAAAACTTCATATTACAGATATCTATCTATATATATATATCTCTAGTCTAGCTAGAGATCCAAAGTCAGTCCTGCAGGCAGGCAGGGTCCTAAATAATTGTTTGGGTTTTTAATGATCGATGTTGAATTTCTCTTCCAGCTTTGATTATGGTGGCAAAAGAATTTCAGAAAATTAATAAAGCCCTTAATCCAACAAACAAAAAAACTTTGAAATTTTTTATATAATTTCTCTTTAAAGTTTTTGTAGCAAAACCAGCATCTGAATGGCTAAAAGAAGTGTATTGAAACAATTCAACCTTCCTCTGCTACTTTCACAAATCGTAACTTAACAACAAAATATTCTAATATTTTAACATTAAAATGCGTTGGTTATCTTCTTTAAGATCCTTATTTATTAATCCACAACCTAAACAATATAATATTCTTAGAGCATTTTCTAGTACAGTAGATTCCCGTCAAGATATAACTGAAAATCCGTACTTCGAAAAATATGCAGAAAAAATAGCTGAAGTTCAAAAGTAAGCTTTCGTCGAAATATTCTTTTATTGGGATATTTTTAATCAATATTCTGCTGTACTCTAATCCAAACATTATCGCGTATTTAACACAGAATATATTAATATATTTATTCATAATCATTGGAAATATTGTAAATTTAAATTATATGTTCCAATACAAAACGTATATTGCAACATATTTCAATTTATGAACAAGTTCGAGTTTACGAAGCCTTAACAATGAGTTCAACAACCTAACCAAATTCACTGAATTAAATTTGGCAGTACGTAAAATCAACAGATTGACAACATGCTGAACCATCCACAATATTAAATGTATTCCATGCAAAAGCATTAAGTATGACTCATTTAGAAAGGTATAAATGTTTTAAATCAATTGTACACAATTTTTTTCTCGATAACCTATGATCTTCACCTAATTATTATTTAAAGGATGAAAAAAAAATCGTGTAGAACCATGTATATTTATGCAAACAAATAAGTTAAAATTACATCTTAATTTGCTGATTCCCTAATATCTGCAATAATCTTTGCAAATTCAATTTATAATTAATTCTTCTATGTGTTATTAATTCCTATTTTGTGAAATATATATATTAATTTTTAATGAATTCAATCTTTTAGAATTTGTTTTTATTACTGTTTTAGATTTATTTATGTAACCAGTTGTTACTTAATTAAATATTTAAATTCATGTGTTGCTTTAAGAGCTTTATATAAAAAAATGCATGGATATTTCCATTTTCATATGGAAGTTTTTTATGTATTATGTTATTTAATTATTTTTGTATTTCAAACTGCTATTTTAATAGAATAATAGTAGGAATTTTTAACTAAAAACATCACTTCCATGGTTTCTTGTTTTGTAATTATTTAATCCATGAATAATTTTAAATTTATATATCACTATATAAAAACATTTTTCCACATAATTTTTACAAACTTTTAAAGTTGAGTTTCGTAAGTAACATTAAAACTAATTTTTATTTTGTTTTTTGTAGAAGACCTTCAGATGATATTAAAGCAAGAATAGAAAAGAATTTAAATAGCTTTCAATCACTTCCCTATTACCAAGATAAACAGACGAGTGAATTCAAAGAATCTAACCGTAATAAGGATCCAAAGTTTCCTCAATTGCAAAGACAAAATGTAAGTCTTATTATATAGTATAATAAATCAAAAGATTACAAAAATTTATGGAATTGTCACACTTTAATGTGTGTTTATTTCACATTTGAATAAAAGTATAAAACCTTGTTCACATTTTTTTAGCTTAATTCACATTAATATTTTTAGAGTAGTCTTCTGAAAAATTCAATTATTTTATATATATATTTATGCTGTGATTTAAAAATGTTTAAAAATTTCAATGTTGCTTAAAAAAAATGTTAACATATTTGAGCATTTAAAAAAAAGCCCTATGATAATAGTTTTCTCTCTCTTATAATTCTAAATTTTATTAAAAGTTTTATTTTTTTCTTAGTTTTAGGAAAACTTACAATAACAAAAAGAATCCTTTATCAAAATCTTTTTCCATATAATTTTTAGTGTTTTAAGTATTTTAAAGATTACAAATTAAGTTTTCTCTTGGCATTTAATTCTATGCATTTATAATTCCTTCCATTTTCATATAGTATGGGTCCTTTGTAATTCTTTCTCGGTATTGACCATTTCCTCCCTCAAAAATATGATTTACTTAAGAAACAGTTAAAAATAACTTCTTTTTTTTTCCATCTGGAGTATAGCTGTTTTAATTTTTTTAGATCAAAACTATCAGAAATAAACATGGAAAAATATTAGCAATTTTCAATACATATTTTCCTAATTATATATTATTTCAAAATATAACAAATTGTTTATTATTTTAAAGGTTTCTTTTCATGATATTTTCAGATCTTCAGTATTATTTAATTGAAACTAGTATTATTTAATTCAGTATTATTTAATTGACTAATGATTTTTAATCTATTTTAGATAATAATTTGTCAATTTCATAATTACTTGTATCCCGTTATATTTTTATATTTCCATGAAAAATTCATTTTATTCTGGTTCATAATATCTATAAATAGAAATTTTTAATATTTCATTCATTATTATTTATAAATATTTTTTAATATTTAATTATTATCTTTTAAGAATAATATTTTGTTATTAAACATAAAAAAATAGTTACATTTTGTTATTCAGCTTTAAGTAAATACATGATATTGAGAAATATTTAGATTTGTTTTATTTATTATATGATCTTTTGTTTCATGCACCTGTAATTGAATTGCTTGTTTATTATTTTAAATGAACAATGAATCTGACTGACAGTGAACAATGACTTTATATGTCAAATTTTTTAAAGCCTATATATATATATAATATTTTAAACTCTAAATTTTAATCCTAATTAATTTTCAAAGCCCTATCTTAATTTAGCCCAGAGTAATATTCTCAAATATTCTCTTATTTCCTGATCCGGTCCACTTGTTCTAATTAATAAATTCAACAGAAGCTGTGTAAAATTGCTGAAACTTCTAAACTTTAGTTGCTTTCTCACACTCTGTGGAAGAGATGACAATTGCTGACCTAAATAAAATACCTTTGAAAAGATCCCTGTGTTTCCCTTGCCTCTTTTGCATGAGTCATGGAAATTCCCAACGAAATCTTTTATAAGTTCTATAAAAAATATTTTCCTTTTCAAAGTCTTGATATTTAAGACCAGAGATAATGATTTCCCATCCCCTTTTTTACACTTGGCTTTTTTTGTCAATTCCATGTTGTGTCGCTCTGTGTTGTGCACACCGCTTTCGCTTGAGAATAATGCCTTCTTTCCGTGATGGAATAAAAAGAACTTTAAAATTCACCCGGTCTTCATGATTTTGGCCACGACTCTGCTGTTTGCTCTCAACAATTCATTTAAATGTTTTTCATTTTGTGTGTGTGTGTGTGTGAGCGTGCGTATTTTACTGCATTCTTTGAAATTCTAAATATGACTATGAAACAAACCTTCCTATTATACTCACTCCTACCTCTGTTGTTAGGTTGCTGTTATTTGTTTGTTTGACTTTTTTTTTGTTAGACTTTTAGTTTGTCTAAGCTGTTTGAATTATTTCACTAAGAAATTTTTATTTTAGGATTTAAATAAAATAATGAAATTAGATGCCATAGAAGAAAAGACAGCAGAAGAAATTGAATCAGTAAGCATGTTTGTTTAAGTATCTCCGTTTTTGTGTATGTGTCATACCAAGAGATAAACATTATTCTTTTTAAGAAAATTCTCTAAAGTGAATCACTCTTTTAAAAAAAATAGATGTCAATATGTGTGTTTTTATAACTGATTAATTTTAATGCTATATTTCTTTTTTCTGTGATTTTTTTTAGATATGGAAGAAGTATCATGAAGTTAAACAGGGTGTTTATGCTGTTTTACCTGTAAGTTTCCTACTCTTACTCTTATATAAATCATCATTTTATATTATTATTATAAAATTTGTGATATTATATAATTGCAACACTTTTTTTAAACATTATTTCATCTTTATTAAAACTTATTCAAAAAATTCCATTAAATGCCTTAAGGGGAGGAGGGAATGTTGAGATAATAACTGATCAATTGCTATTCAAACACTTTTTCATTTTTTAATCTTTGAAAAATAAATAATATTCATTTCATGATTTGATATCTCATATAGTTAAGATAAACTGACATTCGTTACATTCATGTAAACATTTATTTCTTTTAATATTTATGTGTAGATATCAAAATTGTATTAACTATCCATATTTTTTGTTAATATTATTTGATATTGAACTGTAAATTGTATATTAATAATTCAATTGTTTCTTTCAGGCTGAAGCATTTAAGAAAATGCATTCCAATTTAAAAGAATATCCTGTTGTAAGTTATAATTACTTCTGAAGTATTAATTGTTTCATTAATAAGATTCTTCAAAGATATATAATATAAATTATGTATTCTGTCAATGAAAGATTTGCTTTTGCTACTTATCAACATGATAAGATGACTTAACATGAACTAATGTAGTCATTTTTGCTATGCATATAGTAGTTGCATCTAAAAAAAAAGAATTAAAAAAGCAATACAAATTAAAATAAAGCAAGTTATATTAGTACAAGATCTTTTTACTTAATCATTTTTAGTTCATTTCTAAACTCGCAAAAAATGTTGTACTATATGAATTGTATTCTGTATAAGAATGTTTTAGTTTTAAGTTCTCTTGTTTTAAAACAAAAAAAATTTTCACTTTTAAGGGAATACAGCTTGTCATTTATTTAAAACAAAATTGTTATTTTTTACTACAAATCTAAATATAAAATTATGCAAGCTTTAGTTATATTTTTATGACAGTTAAAATTAACTCTAAGGCATGTCATCATTTTTAAATAAAAAAATCTTACAAATGTTTTTTTTTTCCTTGTTTGTCTTAAGGTATTTTAATTGAAAATTCTTTTTTAGTTTGTGTTTCCTTTACCAAGAAGCCATGGATATGAGTTTATTATGTGCCAATTTCAAAATCAAAATTGCTATTTTACATCACTTTTAAATTATCAGGTAATTTATTTATTTATCATCAGTCATTGTATTTATTTTTAACAGTTTGATATATGTCTTTTGGTTAGACAGAAATAATAATATATCTTAAAAACAAATTACTCAGTTTCTCATCTTTTTCTTTATTTTATTTCTAAAAGATTCTTTCTTTTTAAATTTTGCAAAAAAAATCACATATTTGTATAAAATAATGGATGCCTATGTTTTATTTTTAATATAACAGCATTTTTAATCAATTATAAATAATAATAATAATTAAAAATTCGAAATTATAGAAAAAAATTTAGAATTTAATAAATGCTACTTTTTTTATAACTAAATAAAATGGTTAATCAAATGCACATCATTGCAAAAAATTTATTTCATTTTTATGTGATGATACCTGTAAGATATAAATATGTTTTTATAATTTAGAAAACATTTTTTATTGTAATATATAATAATCTTTTCTTTTACAATCTTTCTAAGGCATATAAAGAAAATGCTCCAATTTGTTTAACAGTAACATACTTCACTGAACTTCAAGAAAGCAAAGGTATTCTTTAATTAAAAAATTTTAACGTTTTTTTTTAACTTTTACTTTTACTTTTATAAATTTGTAATTACTTAAGAATATAAATAAATATTCTAAATAAAGTTTTAAAATTTTTCCAAGATTATTGAGAATTAAAAGTTTACTTTAATGTAATCTCATTCAGACACGTGAAATTTATTTTATATGTTGCTACATTTCTTTAAAAATTCAATACAATTATTATTTTAAATGACTATATCATCGTTATGATTGAACAAATTGAGTATGTGTGCAGTCTGCAAATTGAGTTGTATATGTCTGCATACACATATTCTATCTGTCCATATGATTTGTTTGTTTATTTAAAAACTTATGCTATTCTTTTGAAAAGTAATATGATATTTGTAATTTTATTTAAAATACTAAATAGCAAAAGGGTTTTTTTTTTTTTTTTGCAAAATACTATGTATAAAGTTTTATAAATTAACATTCAAAAGGGCCTATGTATATTTCATGCAATTTTTATAACTAAGGTTAAATTGTGGCTGAATTTCATCATAGAAATATATTCTCCAACATATATTGATATTTTATGATGTATTATGATTTTATAAATTTATTTATTACAATTATCAATTATAAGTAATATCTCTTAAAATGCTATTTTGTTTAATTTTCTTTATTTTCCATTACAGAAAATATTTTATTTCAACATAAGGTGCTTAAAACTAGTATTTGAATATAATAAAATGTAATAAGGTCTTTTATAGAAATCATACAAAAGCTAAGTAAAAAAGAAGAAAACAACAAAAAAAATCTGCTTTCTCAAAAACAAATATGTTCTTCTCGTGAAAAGTTTTAATTTCACTTTATATGGTCCTTTTATTTGTTTAATTTCTTTGTTTTCCCTAGCCATCAAATAAAAATCCTGAAAAAATGAAGAGCAAAAATAATAATTAGATTGGTTATCAAAATCAACTTATTTTCTTTTTAAAAAAGTGCAATTTATAAAAATGAATCCATGTTAAAAGTTTCATGCAAAAGCATATTAAGCATCTGATTAGAAAATTAACAGTGGATATAGATTCTTCATCTTGATGTCGATTAATCAGTATTTTCTAAAATATTAAATTTTTTGTTAATAAATTAGCTATGGACATAGCTATATTTAGAAAAGAATTATTTATAAAATTAAATTAATTTATAAATTTATGTTCTATACAGGAATAGTTCTGATGAAAGGAGAATATGATGATGTTTCTTTGGTAAGTAGTAGAACTTTTTCTGTTCATTGTATTTTATATTAATGTTGTATTAGAAATTAGTGTATCATTAGGATGAATTTTTAAAAGTCAAATTATATAATTTTAAATCATTGTGGTAAAATATTTCATCAAGGCAGAATTTTTATATCAGCAATTTATATTTCTTGATATTATGAATTCATTAAATTGATGTTCATATTAAACATGTGTATATAACTTTTTGTTTATGAGATTATAAAAGAAGATTTTATAAATATGTTAAACAATATTGTAGTGGCAATTTTTTTTTAAATGGACTGTTAGTATCTTATACTGAATAAATAAATGTTGCTTAAATTACTTAATGTTTATAATGTGGATGCTTGATTATGAAATATTTTTGCAATTGCTTAACAATATGCTGAATGTATATCCTGTCATCATTGAGTTTTCCAAGCAATGACACTTTTTTTTCTTTCTATTTTTAGAAAGCTCATGAAGCTCAGTGTTTAACCAATCAATTACAATTATATTATGGTGGTGGTGACAGTGATAAATTGCTCTTAATTGAGAAGTTTAATAGACATCCTGATTCTTTCAAGCATATGGATTTGATCTCAAATTTTGAATATGGTTTAGGAAAAATGAATTAGGTTTGTATTTATTTTTTGTGAGTCATATTTAGGCAGTATTGCAATGGAAGTTTTGATTATTATGCATATCTCATAACCAGTTGCAACTCTCAAATTAGAAATGTGCAATGTCACATATTGTTTAAAGTACCTTTTACCTTCTATTAAAGCTCTTATTTTCATATCAACTGTTAACTTTTCTATATTTTAACAAAATAAAATGTGAAAATTTAAAATTGATTTAGTCTGTATCCATTTATTTCCAATTATTACTGAAACTGTAGGACTTAAATGTTATAAAGAAATATTTTTATTTTATTTCTAATTACTAATTATCTTTGAATGAATAATTTATGTGTAATAAGAGAAACAGAGAAAACAATTTAATATGTTGTTGTGAGCTAGCATATTTTCTCACAGAAAATATTAAAACAAAGTGATTAAAAAATATAGCTAAAGCAATTTAGAATAGATGGCTTAGAACAGAAAAAGATGTTTGTAAGTCTAAATTTCTAATTTTTCCTTAATTAAAGAAGGCTTGCTTGTAAATTTTGCTGCCCGAGAGAATTCAATAAAACACTATTACTATTTACATATACATCATTTCTCTATTTACTCTAAGCAATTTTGAGATCAGATTAAAATTATTTTGAGCCACAGTGACAAATAATTCAAAATCCATTTTTTGCTTCAGTTTCTGCTAAACTACAATAAATATTTCCCATCAAACTGCAGTAAAAAAAATTTTATAGCTGAAGATTATCATAAGGTTATCAAAACTTTATTAAAAGATATTGACTAAGGAATCAGAATAAAGTTAGTTAATGACTTTAATAATTGCCTAATTTGTAGAATTTTAAGTAAAAATTAGAGCATTGAAAGGGAAAAAGATATGAAATTAAATTAAGTACTTTGTATTATTTCCTGTGGACTTCGAAAAAAAAGCATTTGTCTCAGCCGTACCACCAATTTAAAGAGTTCTGAATCATATTTGGACTAATACTATAAAATAGTTTTGAACTCTTTATGCTGAACTTTAGCATTCTTCATTTCAGCTGTGAAAAATATGCATAAAAGTTAAAATTATTTTTCTCATGAAAATAAACCAATGTTTTAAATTGTATAGCAGTACTTATTGGATACCCAATTATTCATTCCCCCCCCTTTTTGAATCCAAATATATCCTTTCTCTTATCATAGAATTTTTTTATGATAGTTTTTCTACAGAAACTAAGGTTTTGACATCAAAATTATTTGTAGAAATTGCTTCATTGCAATTATGATATTATGGAACAAAGATCGAAGTTGGTTATATTTGAAAAAGAATCAATTAAATTTAATTTAACCATCTTGTGAATATTTTTATACTTTTGATTATATATTTGAATTACATTAGTTTATGCCATCCCACCATAATGCATGAAAAAAAATTTAAATATTTGCTTATTTCATTCATTTACATAATAAAATAAATCTTTTGCATTTTTATAGGTAAAAAAATTTATTTTGTATCTTTTCAGATAGAACATTTTGAACTAAAGAGAATAAATTGAGACATTTCATTGAATTTTGTATACATATTGACTGGAAATGAGAAATCCTGTACTTATTGTTTTATAAAATAAAGCATTTGTGTATTTATTATTTCAGCTCTATTTTAATCTTTAAAACATAAAAGAAGTAAAATAAATACTACTATTCTATGAGATTGTGTGATATTGCATATTTGTTTCCTTATCAAAATCTTATTAGAGAGAGAAAAAATTATATTTTAATAAATGATATTTTTTCTATTTTATGATTTTTTTATTAGGAAAAAAACTGTCTACATATATATTGGAGTATTTACTCAAACTCAAAAGAAGTTTATAGTGTTAAATTAAATTTTAGAGACCTGCTATATTTTTGAAAAAAATTATTGCCTCTTTTTTAAAAGCCAATGTACAAAATCCACTTGTAAAGATCTCAGTTAGATGAAGCTTTAACATTTCGTTTTTATTAATCACTGATAATAATTTATTGATCTCTTTTAATCAATTATATACTAATCACTTATTAATCTCTGAAAATAATCACTGATCTCTTTTAAATGTTAAATGAGAAATCATAAAAATTTATCCCCCCCCCCTTCTTTACAGTTTATATTTTTACTTCTATTCAAACATCAATACAAAATAATTAAAATCATGCTGAACAAAAAAATTGGCATTATGAAACATTTATTTAATAAAATTTCACTGAATTGTTCTGTTTAATGAATTAATATAAATGCTGAAAAACCTTACTGCTATAGCAACTCCAAAATGGTTAAATATGAAAATTATTTTCAAAACAACAATGAAAAGGATGCTTAAAAATAACTATTCAATAAATTTAAAATATAATTTTAGAGAATTTTTTAATTACTCATTGTTTGAAGATGAAAATATTAAAAAAAGTACTTATTTAGTAAAATTTGTCAAGAGTAAAATAATAGATGAATCAGTGCTTAATGTAAACAACAAATATTTCATTATTTATTACACTATACCAATGCAAACTTGTCAGAAATCAAATATAGTATTAGATATGCCATGAGCAGTTCTACTAAAAATATCTAAACCAAGTGGAAAAATTCATTAAATCCAATCATTATTGGAGAAATGAATTTTCAAGGATAGTTTAAAAAATCATATCAACACGAAGAAAAGAAATCATATATTGAAGAGTGGATACTATTACAGAAACCCGAATCACGTAGAGGCTCTCACAAAATCAGGAACAACTTCTTCGGATACCGACGTCTCTCCGAATTCTCCTTTGAGTTCTCTCACCACTCTCCTCTCCAAAAATACTGCATTTCATTTCCTTCAAATCTCCCCTTTTATATTTATCATTGGTGAACTTGGGCTTCCCATTTCCCAGTAGCTGCTCGGCAATGCTTCCTCAATGGTCTGCAATCGATCGTGGAGATATCTGTTCTGGATCCAAATTTGTAGCCGACCCTTCCAGAAGAATTGTTGATTGTAATCAATTCACATCTGAACCAGCGATAATTAACGACAACTGTTGCTGGTGATTAATAATTACTTGAAAATACGAGCATCCTTTCATAAGGGAAAAAAATGTTTAACTTTTGGATGTTGTGATTTTCTTTTCCCTTGAAAAAATGATGAATCGATTTGAAACGAGACACACATCAGTGGCTTTTCACTTGGATATAACAAATGACCTAATACAATTAATGGTAAAAAGGATCCACATCTGGTGGTTCGTAGGCACTTAACTATGTGTGGGAAAACGGGTGACGTTACATCTGACCGAAAGGCCAATTACCATATGAGGAGCCAATTACCATTACACCAAATAACACGATTTTTTTTTCCGAAATTTTTATATCGACATCCTATTTTAGCCAGAAAGACCTCAATAATAGTAATGTTGATTCTAACAACAAAGTATCGCACTACAAACATCGGAAATCGGTGATTGATGAAAATATATTTTACTCAAAATTTGTAATCTCACTGATTTTTAAAAAAAAAACCTTTTTTTTTACGATAAATATTTCTTTATCAAAACTTCAGTTTAATGGCATTCTGTTTAAAAAATTCTCTAAAATATGTAAATGTGAATACTTTTTAATCGGATCTAGAACATAAATTAATAGATTATAAATAAAGTCATTGTTTCGTTATTATCATCTCATGGCTGCAATGCATACGTGCAGGTATTGTTTAGTCGCTTATTATAAATCAAATGAAAAATAAAAGCAAATGTTTGATATCATGAAATTACAAAAATGATGGTCCCATCTCTATTAGTAAATAAAATTTGGAGATTCTTCTTGAGAATCGTATGTAATGTACTTATAACACGAAGTCCTCACGCTCTCATGAATCACTCTTTCCCCACATCATGCTTTGAGCTTTTGAACCGGGGTTACTGAACGTTAAAATCGTTATGACATTTACTGTCTGTCCCAGGTAGCATATCCTGTAGCATAATATTGTGTGATATTTATGATACTAAGCAATATTATGCAATATTGCGAATATTGATCAATATTATATAATAATTGTGTGCCGCTGGGGGTTAGTGTAATTACAATCTACAAATGCTGTTTTTAGTGTGCATCTTAGCTATATATTTTTTCGGATCTGTAAATTTTTTATTCATAAGGACAGAAAAGTAGGCATCTCTATTACGTTTTCAGTTTCGTCATTATATTGCAAAGCACAAAATGCATCACGCGCTCAGAAATAGGAAAAGATGACACCTACTGCGTGAAATTTCCATAACTTTTGAGGGGTTTCTGAATCCATTTGTATCTTATCCACTCATACTATATTAACGGGACAGAGAGGGATATTCTTTTAATGCAATATGGTCTTGGAAAAGGAAGAAGTCGAAAACAGAGCATTCCCGTTTATTTTATGCTGGACATTGATTGAATTAATTTCGAGAAATCAAACAGATAATCGAGCAAACATGGTTAATATGTTTAATCCTCTATGGGCCTGTGTAATTTTCAATTCGTATTTTAATTTATCGACATTTTACAAAATAATTATAGCACTTTTCATGAGATGACGCATGAATCTTAACTCTATGACGTTGCAAACACAACCAATACTAGTATTCATGACCATTGCTATTCTATCATCAACCCGAAAAGCAAAATAATTACTGTACAAACTGTTGGCAGTAAAACTACGCGAAACCATTTGATTAAATTGAAATAGTTCGTGCTTTTGTCAATGATTACCAAACTATGTTTTTGGATGCATGTACATTTATGCCTTACAAGAAATGCAAATTGTTTTATGGACTTTCACATATGAGCTATTATACACAGAAGTACACATTTTATAGGATGCTGTGACTTGAAAGTCACATAATAATTATAACGCAATAAAATTGTTTAAACACAAAAATTTGTTTTCATTTGCATATATAGGTTTATAATTTCTGATTTTTCGTTCCCACAGATTTTTTGGAGTTAACAAAACATATCATAACCTAATTAAGGATAAGGACAAACATTACTGGTATTTAAGAAATTTTTTTGTCCGGATTTTTTATTTTGATTTTTTAAGCTCTTATGGAAAGGCAATAAAAATGATTGGAAAAATACAAAATGCCTTCCTAAATAAACTGCAATAAGGAAAAAAATTTAAAAACTTGAAACATTTTTTTTTAAAATAGCGAAATGATTATGTAGCAAATTTTTGCCTCTAAAAGGTCTCGTTGCAAGTTTAACTTAATCTAATCGTTAATTTTTATATCAAATTGTTATATATATGTAACAAAAAGGAGGGGGAAAGAAAATTTAATGTTAGAATTCTTTAAAAAAAATGCGCATTAAATAATTTAAAATGAGAAATGAAATTTTTTTTATCGAACTTTTTTAATTTAAAGAATATTTTATTAATCTGGATTCTCGAATATGCGAAATTTTGGCGTGTTTACTCTTTTAGAAATTAAGATACGAATCCTTCTATTCTGTACTTATATCAGAAATTATGAAAATCCAAAAAACAGAGTCGAAGCCAGTCATAGAGTAAATTCTCTTTTTCGAGTATTGATCCTTATCGAGTTCTTTCTAAGTGCTTTGCGCTTTTTCAGTAGCTTAATAACTTGCGTGTATGATTGCTTGCGTGTTTACTATTGATTTTTCAAAGTGATGTTTTTGTCTACGTTTATATTGGGTTTTGATGCATGTGTTTCGTGTTTTGTTTTTAAGTGTCGTTATCCGTTGATATTGATCCTATTGAACTTTTTTTGCTGTATACATAAAGCAGATTGACCGAAACAATATGATTCCGTTGCTTTAGAACAAAAGATGAAGAAACAGTGGCGAATTTTTGATAATTTGTTATCCAAGGCAATCTAAACTATGAGGCTTGTCTTATTATTAACTAGTAAATTCATATTTATATTTCACCACTTTTTTGAATTAATATCATGTTAAAGAATCATTTTACATGCATTTTTACTGCCTTGTGTTCATAAAGGAAATATTCAATCGCCAAAACATTTAATCTTGAGAGTTCAATACCCGTTTTTGGAATTATATTCATTTTCCTGTCAGTAAATATGAAAAATTGCTGTAACGATAGACAAATAAAATAAAGTGTATCGTTTATTGTTTTTTTTTTTTTGCACCAAGTTTATCGATTTTTATAAAATTTTGAATGAAATCAATCAACAAGTGAACGCACTTAAAGGCACAAGGACACACTATAACTACAAAATGTAAAATCTAAATAAAATTTTTGCTAAGATTAAGAATTTTGAATGTAAATTCGTGTTAAATTTTGAACCAAATCTGTTCAAAGAGATGACTGTCCATCGGTTAGCCAATTTGAATGCGCTGCAAATACGTTAACATGAAAACACAACGATTTAGATGAGTGATATTTGTTTTCCGATCTTACTCAAATTATACTTCTGGTTCAAATTTCTGTTTCAATAAACCAAAAAGAAGGTTCCCCAAGAGCATATTCGATTATTTTTTCACTGTTTGCAAATAAAGCTTGTCATAAAACACAAAAAAAACTAATGTACGTGACTCAGTTATTTTATTTGAGAGAAAGGAGACTACATTCCTCTTATATTATCAACGTTCCTCCTTTCCTTCTAATTTCTTTGTTATATAACGCTGAGCATCCGTAATGTTCAACACTTTGACCAAGAGCCGTAATTTTCATGTTTAGTGAGAAGGGATGATGTCTTTATTAAGAAGTATACGAGAAAGTTTCAAGGTGACAACAACTGCTGCTGGTTTATTTTAATATCTTTGTGAAAATAAGTATGTTTTATTTATTCATTACATCTCACTGATGATGGAGTGGCATTCACATCTGTACACATTATTATTTAGGTAGACCCACGATATTTATCAATCTTATATTAATAAAAATATTATTCCCTCCACACATTCTTCTTTATTATTAATTATTAATAATAAAAGAGAATGTGTGTCTTTTTTTACCTTCCAAATTTGATACAAATATAATATAAAAATTAAAATGTGCATAACAAAGCGATTTTTTTTACATTTTAATTCAAAATTTAATCACTTCAAAATTAAGCCAGGTTTTTGCATTTTCTTATCATAGCTTTCAAAAGATAATTTTGAGCAAAAATAACTTTTACAATTTTTTAAAAATAATAATAATAATATAATTCGAATTATATTATTTTAGCTAATGTACTATTTTTCCTAAAATCAGATAATTAAAAAAAATATTCTTCTATAATTTTCAACATTTCACTGAAAAAATAAAATTTAAGCGTTCTCATTTTTCATCAAGTATTTGGTTACCCGATTTTTTTCCATTATTAAAACGAACAACAGGTCCTGCTATTTGTTTTTTTTTTTTTTTCAATTTTTGCAAGAAATAAGAAAGTGAAATATAAGTTCAATAAAAAGTAATGTGTGTAAAAAGTGTTTTTACTGCATGCAAAACTGCAATGATGATTTTTACTTAAATATAAATTTTGAGCATATTTCCATTCAGCAAGCATATTGCTGATTAGTTAAAGTTTAGACTATCAAATTTAAATTCCAAATTTTAAATGACACGATAATAAATTAAGCATACTTATACCTAATTTAACATCTAAGAAATTACTATAATCATGTAAAACCTTTAGCATGAGATACATGTCTATAAAAATTTGTTTTGAATTTATTTACTGAAGAAATGATTCCGATTAAACTACTTAAAAGTGATTTTTAAAAAATTTTACACCCAATAATTTTGGTTAATTAATACGAAAACTGACGTGGCAAATAGGCAAGATAATCAATCATATTTCACAAAGTGATTGATATTTTTCTATTTATTCAAGCATATTATTACTTAGCAATTATTTAGCAATTTCCTTACATATTTATTTATTTATCAATTAGATTGATAAATAAATTTTTTAAAATCGCCCTTATTTGCAATCCCATCTCTTAACACAGTGGTTTAATCGAAAATCCACAACCACAATAAGAAAAAAAGAGTGTTCATTCTCTTGGAAATTTATATTTTCCTTTTCCAAAAAATTAGATTTTACCAAATTTAAAAAAAAAAAAAAACCCACGAGACAACATTATATTGTTTTGGTTAGAAGGCTTTGGTGTCGCCAAAATTTTACGGCAAAAAATATTCGTTTTTTCATTGGTAGACAGCGAGCCACCTGACCCATGACATTTGAGGTTTGTTTTGCCAGTATTGTTTGAGAAATTTTAATTAAATTTATTATCAATTGTTTTTTGTTTAACGTTTCTATGAAATAACGTCATCTTTCAGGTTTTTTACGATTTCTTACTTTTAAATAATTAATCTCGCCCTCAGATGATTGTCGGTGCTTTTTTGGTGGGGGGTGTCTTTTTCTGTCTTAACTATCGCAACTTTGTAAATCGTAACTTATATTTAATCTTTAATGATATTATAAGCGCATTGTTACTAATTGTATTTCTCAAAATGCTGTAAATATTAGAATATAATTTTTATATCAGTCTGCATTACGTTCATTGGATTTTATCATATATACAAATAGCTTCCAGCTATAGTGTTTTCGTCGAAATTACTGTGTGTGTGTTTTAATCTTAAAATTGGTTGAGCTCCAAAATTTTGTTTGCCAGCTAGAAAGATTGAAAATGAAAGTTTTAAAAAATATCATTAGAGAAAGAGAAAGAACTCGCATTTTTTTCAAACCAGTTTAAATTGGTTAATGACTTAAATTAATTAAGACAAATAATCATTTAAAAAAATAATGCTCTCACATGATAACATGAAATTTGCGATTGTAGATTTCATTTTTTTAGGTTGAGCATTATAAATTATATTTTATTACAAAATACTAGATTATGATCTTACGGCTTTTAAAATTTGAATTAACTATGATATGCTAATTCAAATTTTAAAAT
>JAOUZG010016644.1:3906364-3920270 GCA_026289955.1 Argiope argentata | reverse complement strand
TAATTCAAATTTTAAAATCATAAAATTGAAGTTCATTGTTTTATTTTAAAAGGTGAATTCCAAAAAGTAAGAAATGTTTTATTGGACAAAAATTGATATGAAAAAAATATATTACATGAGATATAGCATTAATTTTTAGTTGAAAGTTTTCCAATAATTTTTAGTTACGCTCGTCTATTTCAGGATTTTATTTATTGAAAAGAAGTTGATTCATGTAACGCAAAAGTAGTCAGGTAATAAATATAATTGTATAGTATTTGTCTGTTATATACATTTGTGTTACATGATTTTTATTTCTCCCTCTCCAGTAAGACACGATATAAGGGTTTTAATATAAATCTACTATAAAAACTTCTGGTAGGGAAAGTGGAATGTTCTTCTAGTGGAATGTCCAACTAGTAATATCATATCAACAAGTCATATGTCCACTAGTGTATATCAAATCAAATGTTTGCGAAAAAGTCAACAGTGATAGTTCTGCTATGTATGAGTGATTTAATTATTTACTTGGATCAAGTAATGTTTAACAAAACGAAAGAAAATCCTCTTCCAAACTTAATGCCTTATATTAGTTGGATAACACTTAGAAATAACCCCAAATAAGTGATAATTTTAAATCTAAGGAAAATCAAAACGAAGACATAGCTTTCACTGCATTGTATTGTCGTCTGTGCACTGAAAACTTGAAATACCATCAGTTCTCATGGGATTATGACATCACGTTGTGTTCTTAATTTAGATTAAAAAACAGTTTATTTAATTTAGTAAATGTAGGGAAAGATTTATTATTAATACATAATTTTTTTTATCTTTTTCTATTTTGGAGTTATAAATAGAAATAAAAGTGACTGTGGTGAAAAATACTGCTTGATTTTTATTTTATTCCGAAACTATTACAACTAAACTATAACTTCTTCTAAAGTGTTGTTGATGTGTTCAATTGTAAACAAGATGGCGTCGAACACATACGGTGTGGATGAATTAGTGAATAATGTTACACTGTATCGTTCACGCCGTCTTTTATTTTGTGGCCAGGTCGGGCCTTTCTTCATTTTCTATCTTATATGGTTTTATATTTGGGCTTTTCAATATGGAGTTTCAGAGTATTTTGAAGCCGGTATGATAGCTATAGCTATAATAGGGATATTTCAAGTACTGACGTGTCTTTTTGGTCTCTGGTCTGTTCATATTCGTTGTTTATTAGCTTATAACAAAGTAAGTATTCTGTGACATTTCATTTTTATATATGATTATAACTGTTTTGCCTTAGAAAAAAAATTGAGCTTTTAATTTTGTGAAATATGATTGACATTCAACATGAATGCATGTTGTAATATTCTTTATATTTTCCCAATAAAAACATTTTTAACTGAATATCTGACATTTAATAGTTTGCTTTAAATCCAATTTTTTTTAAAAAAAAAATTCTAGAATATTATATGAAAAGCACACTTTCGTTTCAAAGTGTATTATTTAATCTTAAATCGGAGCTTAAAAGGTATTATTTACAGAGCAACATATTGTATTATTCTGTACCAAACAAATGGGAAATTTTTAGCACTAATGTTCTGTATTGTATAGTAAATTTTCTGTGTTTGAATAGTTTTTAATATATTCACAATTTACATTTGATTCCATCGTTGAGTAATTTTTTTTTCAATTCATGTAATTAGCTGCTTTTTTTCATTAGTATTCTATTTTTTTTTGGGCAGATCTTTTATTTTAAATTAGCTGCATATCAGTTTTGACTTTGCTTTTAAAAAATGGAGATTTTAGTATAACTAATCACTTTTGATTGTCATTAACCGTTTGAGTGTGAAACAATTCTTCATAATTGATATAGGACAATGAAGCGCGACAGCGCCTCGCCGCTCTCAAACGATTAATTAGATAGCTTATAATATAAAAATTAAGTTTAAAGATAAATCTGCTGGATTCACTCAATTTCATTTTTCTTGTTCCTCTTATTTAATTACTATTTTAAACATCTAGTCATTTTCTGTGAATTCAAATAAGTTTGTAATCATTTTCATAACTGTCTTCATAATCAATTTCATAACATTTGGGTAAGTATCCATGAGTTGCAAGATTTCCCAAAAGAAATTTTTAAATCTTATAAAGACATAATGTAAATAATCATTTACGTATTTCTGAAAGTATTAGAATTTATTTATTTTTATTACAAAAATGAAATGTATTCATAATTTAGAAGTGCTTAAACTATTATTTTAAAATTTCATATAAATTGGAGAAAAAAAGGTTTGTTATATGGGAACTAGGCAATTATAAAAGCATTTAAAGACATTTATTTTTAAAAGTTAGATTATTATCAATTTGTTTCAATTTCTATTAAATAGCTTTATTTTTATTAAGAATTTGAAGCTTATTTTTGAAAATAGCAATTAAAACAGTATAATTTTGCATGCTTTGTGTTAGTAATATGTTATGTCATTAATTAAAATGAATGATGAAAAATTGTCACATTATATGATAGTTTAATTTTTTTTAATGAAAATAAAATTATATTAGCATTAAAGACATAATACTTTTCAGTATATTATGTATGCTTGTTTCTCAGTATGCTAGTTTCTTTCATATTCTTTTTTAACTGTTCCATGAATTAAAATTTTCTTTGTATAAAAATCTAGAATAAATATTTTTCTATAATTTTAGTTTTTTAATGTTTATTCTTTTGTTTTCATAGGAATCTGATGTTTTAAAAGCTCGTTTTGCTAAAGTTGTTCCTACAGCAAATAATGGTTCCACAGAGCTGGTGGCTCTTTCCCATAGTAAGGTAATAGAATATTTCTTATCATTAAAGCAACAAATTGATTATATTTATTTATATAATCAATTATTTATGTATGGCCTACAGTTATTTAGTTTTTAGTAATGCTGGTTTTTCTTCTCATTTTTAGGATGAAAAAGGTCACCATACATGGTTTAAATTTCAAAAAACCAAATATGTATATGATTTTGAGAAAAAGTCGTTTCAAGGTTTAACATTTCCTGATAATCTTTCTTTTAAACATTATCAAGAATGGAAAGGTTTTGCCGACGAAACAGAATTGAAAACTGCTGAAAACAAATATGGAAAAAATGAGTATGTTTGACTAAAATTATTTTAAATGCAACTTCAATCTTAATATTAAAAAAACTTGTTACTAAACAAATAGATCTTTCACTAAAATATAATAAAAAAGTGTAGATTGATTTATTGAACTGTAAATCTCTGAATTAATATGAAACATTTTTTCAAACAGTTTTCCAACTAAGAAAATATATGTATGTTACCAAATGTAAAAACTAAAGTCAAATATGTGAAAATCTTTGGTTTGTTATTCTTTATATATAATATTTATAAAAGCTTGTAAATTCATAGGACTATTTATATCTCACTGTATTTCATATAATTATTCTGCATCTGATAATCTCTTATAATTATCTATATATGATTTATTAAAGACTATTTAGTCAGAATACATCTTGATGATATAAAGATATTCTACTGCATGCTGTGTTACAAGGGTAAATTACAATATATATATATATATTTTTTGTATGACCCCTTTCAGTTTCAACAATTGTTCTTATTTGTGGTACACTTAGTTTTTAAATGTTTATAGAGAAACATGAGAAAATGGACTCAAACTTTTGAGTGATTCTTAAAATATAAATTCTGACAATTACAAAAACACTTCTTGATTTCGAATATAATTATTTATCATATATTAACTTAGTGATTCTCTAGTAGATTTTAGAAAATTAATTTTTTTATAAATCTTAGTCCTTAAGAATTTTTCTTCAAATTTTAATTTAAAAAATATATTTATTAAAAAGCTGAGAGCTGTTAAATAAATATATTTATGCTTTAAGTAAATGTATGGTGTTATAATTTAAGTTTTTTTTTTTTTTTTTTTTTTTTTTTGAAGACTGAAGATTTTAAATGGGACTTCTAGTGTTACTTCAAAAAATTTATTCATTTTGCAAAATGTATGCAATTTATTCTTACTTACATCATGATTAAGAAATATATAATCAAAAACATATTTTAATAACGTCAAAATATATATATGTGAGGAGCAAACTAAATTTTTTCTGAAGCATCCTTTTCAGAAAGTTATAGTTCTATAAATTCTCCTTAATTTTATTAAACAGCTTACCTGCACCTGGATAGTTTGTTTATTAAAAAATTGCAAATCTGTTTAAAATATATGTTTCCTTGTAAAATATACTCTTTTAATATAGGATAATTTTGTTTAAATGCCCCAATTACTAGCAAAAGTTTAAAAAAATATATATATTTTAATTTTGAAATTAAAATGTGTTTATTGCTATTATTTTTAGATTGGAAATGGTTGTGCCTGAATTTATGGAATTATTTAAAGAAAGAGCAACAGCCCCATTCTTTGTATTCCAAGTATTTTGTGTTTTGTTATGGTGCTTGGATGAATATTGGTACTACAGTGTTTTTACACTTTTTATGCTCATTGCTTTTGAATGTACTCTCGTGCAACAGCAGCTGCGAAATTTGTCCGAAATAAGAAAAATGGGAAATAAGCCATATCAAATTCAAGTGAGTCTATTTGTGTATTTCCCAGATCAAAAATTATTTCAATGCTTTTCAATATTTAGATTTAATTTAATATTTAGATAAGAAAGATTATTTCAATTTTTCATGGATATTTCTAGGTTTATCGAAACAGAAAATGGAGGCCAATACCTAGCTGTGATTTAATACCAGGAGATATTGTGTCAATAGGTATATTCTATAATTAATCTATTTTAATTGTGCAAAGATGAAAATTGGTAATTTTATCATTAAAGAAATTTCCTTTACATTTAAATATATTTAATTGCTTTCCAGGAAGAATACATTTTTCTAAAATTTTAGCTGCTAAATTAATTGAGGAAGAATCAGTGCCTTTTTTGACAGTTAGAATTGTTAAGAGAAAATTTTTATATATTTATGGGTGAATTTATTAAAGTTTAAAATACTTTTTTCCCTTTTTAATAGAAAATGATTATTTTCTTTTATTTTGTAGATATTCCATAAAAATAAATTCAATTATGAAAACATTTTTTTTCTGCTTATTCTGAAAAAATATATTTTTTAGTTCATATGTAGCAGTTTGAATCATATTAAAGTAATGAAATTCTTCAGTAATATTCTTTAATATTCAATGTAAAACAAAATTACACTTTTTTATTTAAAAATACATGTATGTTTGTGTATTTTACGTCTCTCTTAGAAATTTTACTTTTGTTTTCTCCTATCCCATTGCTTGTTCATGCTATTAATATTTGTAATACATTTTTTTGTATGCATCTTTTGACAGGTAGATCTCAAAATGAAAATTTGGTACCTTGTGATTTGCTTTTATTACGAGGACCCTGCATTGTGGATGAGTCAATGTTAACAGGAGAATCAGTACCACAAATGAAAGTAAGATGCACCAAATTATTGCTTCATTTTTACCTGCATAAATAATGGCTAAACTAAAAAAATACATTATTGACAAATTGTAATTTTTAAAAGTGATAATTTGGCAAATCTGGTTACCTAACTACATTCTTTAGGTAATGTTTAGTGAGTTTAACTGTTGATTTCTTGTACTCTGTACTACTTTTCCTAAGAAAATAAATCCATTTTGAAAAAGTAAATTCAATACCATCTAAAAATTATTAAAGAAACAAATATCAAGCTATAACTCAAGACTTTCCAGACGATGACACCCTTTTTAAATAGACTCAAAGCAGAATACAATATGGCTTATTAATAAAATGATTAATATTCCAAGCCTGTAGCAATCTTTGATAACCATCTGTACACAAATTTTAATCAGGTCAATGACATATGTTGCATTGTGTTAAAATGCAGGTGAAAAAGACTCAATTTCTAGAATTGTATTGTTGAAGAAACTTAAAAGCATTCAGAAGCTTAAAATCGTTCAGCCCAGTGTTTTATATTTCTTACTTTTATCACAAGCTTTGGCAAAAAATAAAAAAGTAACAACTCTTTTATTAAAACTTAATTATTTTGACATGAGTTTTCAATAACCTCTGTTGCTTTACATGTCATACAGGTTTCATTCAAATATAAATGTTGGATATATTTTAATAACTGGAATTACTGATAATCTAAAAAAAGGGTAATTAAGTATACAAGAAATGCTGTTAAAATTTGTATAGAAATGTATTTCAGCAAATTTAAAAAATTTCCCTCGTCTATAGCACAATCTACAATTTTAACAATTAATTAGAAATGGTTGAAATTTATATTTTAAAATTCATCTTATACTAAATATATCCAGTATGTAAATAAATATTTATATTATGGATTTTACTTAAACACTACTAAGAAAAACCTTAACATTTCACTGAATGATGCATAAAATTTATTTTTCAAAAATAATATATTTTCCTCTAATGAAACTCTTAATTTCTTAATTGAAAAGAGCTGGATGTTCAGAGTTTAATAATTATTAATATAAAGTAAAACTTTTTAAGTTGTAGATTATAACCATTGTGACCCAAATATAATGACAAATACTCTTGCCTTTTTTTAAAAAAAAAATCCAGTATTTATAGAAGTTTTTTACTTTTTACACTTTTATTTTATTTTGAGAGGTTATTGTAAATACGAGAGTTTAAAAAAAAATCTCATGATACTTTTGCATGGAAAATGAGAATAATTAACCCTCCTGCTGTTGATAGTAGGATGTATATTTCCTTGCTAGAGTTTAAGGGGTTTATTTTGTGTGGTTGTTGGGACTTTTGGCTTTTGGAAACCACAGAATACCTTCCTTGGTATTTGTGGTTCTTAGAGATTGGTTTTTATTTACAATAGTTTTTTTTTATTTATCTACTTTGCATTTTTTTAGTTTAATTGGGTTTTCAGTAATGGTTTTAGTTAAGATTTTTTTCTAGTTAAACCATCAATTTTATTTTTATTTTCTAACTTCAGAATTGTGAAATTTCTCTGATAAAAATAAAGTTTATTTATTTGATTTTAAATAGCAGTTGCAAAATCAAAGGAACCCATTTAGATAGATTTTAACTTTCAAATTTTACATTTTCTTTAAAACATTTTAAAATCAGAACTCTTTGTAAATGCTTGTATTTATTATTGGAATACCAAATAAATTTTTAAAAACTACAAAACAAGGATTTTTAAATCAATGGTTGTAATTCTGGTTCTCGATAAAATAACTTATTTAACATCTTTATAAATGAAGGAAAATACTACTTATTAATGCAGAAAATTACTTCTCTTATTTATCATTTAAAAAATTATTATTATAGAGCATAATGAAATGCATTTCATGTATAGTTTTCTTTGTCAGGAACCCATTGAAGAGTTAGACTCTAAAGATGTTTTGGATGTAGATCTGCATGGCCGCTTGCATGTTCTGTATGGTGGAACTAAAGTATTGCAACACACACCTCCTGGAAAAACTAGTCCTGGCCTCAAAAGTAAGACCATTTTGATGTTTGTAAAATAGAGCTAAGAAGCAAAAGAAAAAATTAATTTTCTACTAAAAAATATATCAATAAATTTAAACATATAAAACATGTAGAATATTATTTATTTGTATTTTTGAAAAACCAGTTTAAGATAAACAAGTTTTCCGAAGAAACTGCAAATTTTCACTTAGTTCTAGTTAATATCTGCTGGAAAATTTTGGTATTATATTTTAATTTCATATTTTAATGTATTTTTTATATATAAATTTTTTGTATTTGTTATTTGTATATTAATTTAAACTTGTATATTTTATCAGTGTAATTATTGTTATATTAATTTCTTTCATTTTAAAGGAACAAAAACAATTTAATAACTGAAATTTACTATTGTGTCTTGATCAATTAAAACATTTGTTATAATACAACACAGTAGCAATAATTATGCTAAGATGTGTTATTTTTTCAGCCAGAATGTAGATTGCTTAATTAGGTTTATATAAGTAAATTTTGGAGCTTTTTTCTCCCTTTAGCTTCTCCAATATATTTACAAATTGTCTACATGGATATCAGGAATAAGAAATTATTATTACAACCTCAACTTGTTTTTATTGTTTTTTATGAAGTGTTTCACCAAAGTAATTTGTCATAAACTTCATACTTATCTATCTACCACTTTCATTCATCAGTGTTATCAATCATGAATGCTCATTTAAGTATTTTAGCTACAAATCACAATCCATTAAATAGCATTGAGTGTAATTTTATTTTACTTATTGTTGGTAATTAAATACAATTTGCATTGACTTTACCTCACCATCCACAAATCCATAGTTGCAACATTATGAGCAATTAATATGGTAAAATAACTTTTATTTGAATTATTTGGAGCTACTTGTAATTGATTCTTCTGCACTCCTGCAACAATGAGAATACTGCTCAGTAATTTCTTCAATAGTGTTTCTGAAAAATTATTCAGTACTGAACTGTATCATTTGTATTTCTTTAATTTTAATTTGTATCTCTTTCATTTGATTTGTATTCAAGTTTCAATATATTTTCACAACAGTAATCTGAAAGAAATTAGAAGACATTTTATTCATTATTTTGAAACTTCAACATCTTTTAAGTTTTGAAATGATAACTTTATATATTTTGTGAAATTCAGCCAGGTACTTGGTTATTATTTGTTATTTGTAATCTATTTCTTTAGAAATATGTCGGTAATTTCTGTATAATGGGTATGATCATAATGGTGAATCTTATTATTATGATATTTAATATAATCTGTTTTTATTTTTTAAAAAATCAACCTTCATGTAGCAATTGATTTTTCACTCTTTAGCTGCTGATAATGGATGTGTTGCATACGTTTTGAGAACTAGTTTCAATACATCTCAAGGAAAACTTTTGAGAACTATTCTTTTTGGTGTCAAGCGAGTCACTGCTAATAATCTGGAGACATTTTGCTTCATCCTTTTCCTTCTTATTTTTGCAATTGCTGCTTCAGCTTATGTATGGATCAAAGGTAAGAAAATTATTGTATTTTTAGTGTATGAATTATTACTTTGAATTTGCTTATTTACCTGTGCAATGTTTTAGTGTATAAGGAATTAAGATGTAATGTTCCTGATATATTTTTTCTCTTATTTTTAAAAATATTTTTTTTATTTCCCTTGAGTTTTTCATTTCAGATTATTGATATTTCTTTTATTACCAAGAAACAAAGTTTTATAAAGTTCATTATTCTCATAGAATTTAATTGAATTCCATTCTAAAGTTTTGATATAATTATTGATTCTTTTATGATTTTTGATAGGTACTGAAGACCCTAAACGGAACAGATATAAATTGTTTTTGGAATGTGCCCTGATATTAACATCTGTTGTACCTCCAGAGCTTCCAATTGAACTTTCTTTAGCAGTTAACACGTCTCTATTAGCTCTTTCAAAATTATGTAAGTATAAATGATTAAGTTATTTTTTGTCTTCATATGAGTAAAATATTTTGAATGACTCTAATCAGGAACATATTTATAGTACCTATTTATTCTGTTAGGTGTTTTTTGTTTGATAAAATTTATTAAAATTAATATTATAATAATTTAAGATTGATATTTTTTATTTAATATGCATAAAAATAAATATCTTCCTTGCTTGTTTGTTTTTTAATTGTTTAAAGACGATACCTTAAGTAATAAATATAATATTATAGTTTTTAAACTAGTAGGAAAGATTTATTAAGAAAATTATCGTAAAGTATGTTATTTATATATTATCATGAGCAAAGATATGAAAGATAACATTTATTATTTAATTTTATTTTGCAGATGTATATTGTACTGAACCATTCCGAATACCTTTTGCGGGTAAAGTTGAAGTCTGCTGCTTTGACAAGACAGGTACACTAACAAGTGATAATTTAGTAGTTGAAGGAGTAGCAGGTCTAAAGTGAGTGCATTTATTTGGTTTTGTCAACTGTTGTGGCTATATTTATTATAGCTTTACATAATGTTGAGATAATTTTTTAAAGCTTTTAGTGCATTTTTAATCTTCCTTGCAGAAAGAAAGACAAAGTTTGCTCAATAAATGAAGTTCCACCAGAGACTATACAAGTTCTTGCAACATGTCATTCCTTGGCTCAATTAGAAGATGGTATTGTTGGGGATCCTTTAGAAAAAGCAACTCTGATGGCTGTAGAATGGAACCTTACTAAAGGTTTTTTTAATTATTTATTTTAATGATAATTTTCTACATCATAAAGAATTATTGTAGATTTAAATTTTTTTAAGTGCACATTTTGGATTTTTTGTCTGGGACTGGATCAACATAATTAAATTTTTACTATAATTAAATTTTTATTCCATATTTTAAATGCATGACATTACAATTGCCATGCCTTAAATTAAATAAAATAAAAATAATTTAGCTTTTGAGTTGTCAAATTAGATTGGAAGAATTTTAAATTTATTAATATATATATTCTTCTGATATATTGTAATAATCATAAATTTTTGTTTGTTATTAAAGGTATAAAATTTTCTATATATATATATATATATTTTATTAAAATAATTATAATATACACACAATTATAAGCTAAAATCTTAAAATTTAAGTGTCTTGCCATCAATTTATTGTTGAAATCTTGAAAAATATTTTAAATTCTGTTAAATTTGTTAGATTTATTAATTTTTTTTCTAATTTTCCTCTGTATATTAAGAAATCACAAGATATGTCTTATATCTAAAATATTTTTATTGAAATTGATTTTTTTAATAATTTTATGTTTTGTTGAATATTTAATCAAATATATACTAGTGAATTTAGATACTTTTTACATGTAATTATTCTATATAAAAAGGTTACCCATTTCTGCATATCTTTAATGTTTAAGCTATTTTTTCTTTCCATAATTCAATTTTTTTTTTAAAATTCTATTTTGAAATTTTTATGGTTAACTTGATATTTGTTTCTTCTTTTTTCATGTAATAAGATTTTTAAAAAAGCTCAAACATTCCCTATTTTAAAAACTACATTTTTTGTAGGTGATGCTGTCGTTCCTAGAAAAGGAAAAATGTCTGGTTTGAAAATATTTCATCGCTTTCATTTCTCCAGCAGTTTAAAAAGAATGTCAGTTATTGCTGGGTACAATCCTCAAGGTTCTTCTGATACTTCATATATAGTTGCAGTTAAAGGTGCACCTGAGATTTTGAAGCCAATGGTAGTGTATTAGACTGAAATAAAATGCCAATTATTTGTTTTTAACTTTGTATCCATTTGAATTATAAATTGTTACTTAAATTTATTGTAATAATCAGTCTTTTTATAAAGTATTTTTATTTAAAAAAATAATTTGAATATTTGTATTTCCTTTTAGGGATAATGATATGAATTTAGATAATTTGATTCCAGTATTGTATTTTAAAGTAATTGTTTATTAACCATGATTTTAATAAATAAATATGTTAATTTTATCTGTATATTTAAAAGAATTGAAAGATTTATTTATTATTTAAATAATTTAATTAAGAAAATGAATTTAAGGAAATTATAGAACATTTTGAACTATTTGGTATTCTATTGAATATTTAATAAAAAAGGTACTCTAAACTCATAAATTAATCTTCGTTACTTGCAGTTTGAAGACGTACCTAGTGATTATGATGAAACTTACACAGAAATGTCCCGACGTGGTGCTAGAGTATTAGCCTTAGGAAGGAGAGAACTGGGAATTTTGTCTCACCAAGAGGTATGAAATTTTCATATCATTTTGTATAAATTTCAGACAAATTAGTTAAATATAATAATGCATTTGTGTTTAATTAAAATTATTTTATTCTTCCTCAGTGTATTATTTCTGTTTATATTTTATTAAATTTATTTTAACTCTTTTTTTTTTTTCTCTTCACATCAACAATATTACTTAAATATTATTCTTTATCTCGGCTATAAAAAATACATTTGCTGTTGCTAATGAAGTTTGAATAGTAATATGAAAATTTTGGATGAACAAAAAGAAATGATTTCTATACTTATGTATATAATTTTGATATTTATGAAATATTTTTTAGGTTCGTACACTCACAAGAGACGATATCGAAAAAAAACTGACTTTTGCTGGTTTTGTAGTTATTTCTTGTCCACTTAAAGCTGATTCCAAAGCAGTTATCAAAGAGATCCAGAATGCCAGTCATCGGGTATGTTACGTTTCTGTAATAATCATTTAGCATTTTTCTTTTATTTGTTTTAACAATAGCATGCAAGATTTATTTCCCTGAGTTTTTAAATCCGTACTGAACTTTTTTATTTTTGATAATGTGTTTTTTATGATCATTGCATCAATTATTTTTTACTATTTGATTCAAGGAAATATATTTTTAATTATAAATTAAGTTTCAAGTTATTTTAGAAAATAAATGGTTATGTTATTGTTTATGTCTAAATAAGGCTCTAATTTAAATAATTAAAAGGCAAGAAATAAATTTTTATGAAATTTAATGTAAAATGTATAATGTTTAATCAATATTCAATGCAAATTCATAGTATTACAATATTAATTTAGAATGCATAAGATATTTTAAACTAATTTTTTATAATATTTCATTTTTAATTGATGGTTTGTTTCATCGTTGCTGTATATATATATATATATATATATATATATATATATATAATGGAGTATTTAGTAAAAGTTAAGGCTAGGGAAAATTTTAGAACATGTCATTTACTGAAATTTTGCTGCTTGTCTTGGTTTCTGATAAACATCTGAACTAGGCTTTTGTTGTTTTTATCTGTTTTAATTTTTGTATTATATGCTCCTCTCTCTTCACCAAGTTATACTGATCTTGAAATGCATTATGTGAATATAAATAAATTTATAATGTAATTTTGTGTCTGTACACACTAATATGTACACATTTGATGTTGTGAATGGAGAGGGGGGCACCATGATAAATTGAGAATGCTTTGTCTGTTGTGATTTGAGCTCTTATGATTCAACAAAAGTCTACATATGTAAAGTAATAATAAAAGTTTTATTCTGTAGTTTACAATTTGAAAATTTATAATTATTCTGAATAGGATTTTGCCAGCCATATCTAGTGTGTGGATTAATTTTTAAAACTAGTTTCTGCTGTATATAGAATTAATTTATAAGTTAAATCAGGAAAATAAGAAGAAAAAAATCGCTCATTGCAAAATATATATTAGTCTAATTACAAGCACTTTTCTTATTTTTATTTCTATTTAAAATTATGACTAAATTTTTGATTCAAAATTAAAGTAAAATCATCTTAAATTATTATTGAAGTGCTTGAATCAGTGGTATTCAAATAATCCTAGGCTCTCCTAATAGTCCTTGGGTTGAAGTAGCATTAAGTGTGAAATATTAGTAATTGTTTTCCTTATTATAAAATTGTCATCCAATGCTGGACATCTCTTAACATTTCTAAGTAGATGCAAAGTAAGTTATTAATCCAACAATTAATTAATTAGATTACAGAACGCCCTTAACGATTTATGATTTTTTTCAATGAAGGTCTTCATGGTTTTTAAACTTTTTTTAATGATTTTGTATATAAATCATGTAATTGTCATAATGTGTGTAACATTAAAAATATTGTAAGTCTCCAAAGACTTTTTATCTTAATTTTATGGTGCTAATTCTTTTGATTTTCAAATTTTTTTCAGATAATTTATTTAATAAAAACTATTTTGTTATTTAATATCATAGGTTATAATGATTACTGGTGATGCTCCACTAACTGCATGCCATGTTGCTAGGGAGTTGAACTTCACCAGTCATAGCAAAACCCTTATCTTCATACCTCCACCTGCATCTAAGCAAGGTAAAGTAAAAAGGTTTCATTTTACTTTCAAAATCATGTCTCTGTTAAATTCAACTTAAATAAAACTGTATTAATTAAAAAAATTTATATATA
>JAOUZG010016644.1:3885794-3905964 GCA_026289955.1 Argiope argentata | reverse complement strand
TATTTGAAATCTTAATTACTGTTATAACTATCCTTTTGAGGGTACAGGTAATTAAATTTCCTGTTTGTAAGGTATAAAATATTAATTCTTTCATTTGTAAATACAAAGAAAAGAAGAAGGGTAGCAACTCGATAGAAGGTTTAAGAGTTGTTTTTTAAAATTTTTATTAGACTCTTAAGATATAGAAATATAGCTTTTAAGGCTTGTTTCTTATTTTTGCAAAAATAGATGCTGCAAATGTGTGAATAAATTAAATAATGATTTTATTATTAAAAAATATTATTTAACATTAATTTGTCCAGAAAGTAATTATCTGTAAAATTAAATATTTTGCACGAGTTTAGCCATTAAAGAATCAAGCTTTGGAAAAACTGCATTATCATTTACAATTTTCCTAGGCTTGAATTAAATAAGTAGTTAATTCTAGGCATTTAATCTAAGATCTTTTTCTGTGATTGCTTTTTGTGGGATCTCTAAACTTTATATACATTTACCTACCTGCCCCTTACCCTCCACACACACACACACACAAAGTAAAAATTTTGCTGGATTCTTATTTTAATAAAAATCTATTTAACATTTCACACTAGTTATTCTGTAATGCATTTTCTAACATCCAAAGTACATTAATGCAAAATTTAGTTGTTTTTTTAAAAAAACAATCTGTTCTATATAGTGCAAATATGTAATATTCATCTTTATAAGTAGTAGAAATAATCTAGTACCAAAAAGGCAAGGAATTTTATATGTTTTTCTGTACAGTATGGCATTCACTGAAAATTTTGAGAGAATTAGTATATCTGGCATTGCAACTGAAATCAAAGTCTGTATAGTATTTAGCAGTAATGTGGATTTATCAACATTGATGTGCTTCAACAACGATTTGTAATGATTATAAAAGAAATCAGCGTCAAAATATTTAAAATATGTATGCATATCTGATACTTAAATACCTATTGAAATAACTTTTGATTTTACTTTATGGTATTATAGTATTCAATGTAATTTGTTTTTAGATTTTGAATGGAGCTGGGTATCTATTGATGAAAGTGTGACAATATCTGAAATACCTGATAAACCATCAGAACTTTATTCTAAATATGATCTATGTCTTACTGGTGAGGTAAGTGTCTATCATTTCTTGTCTAGATCAAAAGGAAAAAAGAAACAGCAAGTCTCTTACTGCATCATTTTTTATCATATAAAAAGGAATCTAAAATTTTGTAATTCAGATAATTTGACTAAAAAATGTACATTCTTTGGCAAATTACAAAATCAATTATTTTAAGCAAAAAAAAAAAAATGATGAAAGTATAATAAATTTCACATCATTCAAAAAAGAAAATGTTGTGAAGAATGTAAATACATTTAACACCCTTGAGATATTTTTTACTAATTTCAAAATATTTTTGAATTATTACGAGAATTAAAGGTGTACCAAAATACTAATTACTTCATGAAGTCTTTTAATTTTTTTGGAATTTAATTTCAATTTTGAATTATTTTCTTGAATGGAAGTTAAATTATTAGATGTACTAAAAATTAATGATTTAATTTTTTTTTCTCACTTGGTTGTTTTGGAAATGGATTGGTTCACACTCTATATACTCCTATGTCTGTATGTTGTTAAGATATTACCTGTTAAAATATCATTAATATAGCTGGGAATTCTTTTGCTTCACTCACAATACTCACTAGACTTGACTTCAAAATTGCTGCTTCTTTTCATCCATATCTCAAACATTTTCTTAACAATTTCTTTAACAATTACAAGTATGTTAAAAAAACTGACTGTTCTGAATCATCTCAAATTGTGAACAATTTTTCTAAGAAGCATTCTTTATTTAAAAGACAGTTTGGTAAATTTATACCCATTGATACATTGTATTAAATATATACTTTCAATAAAATATTTGTTACCTTTTTATGTAGGTACATTTGTTTTCGTTAAAAAAATTAAGAATTTTTAACTGGCACATTTGGTATACAGTTGTTATTATCGTATTATACTGTATTGTTATTCAAAGGATCTTTTAAGTAGTTATAATGCATTATCAAAAGTGATGAGTTGGAAATCATAATTAAATTTAAATTTTTAAAAATCATAATTAATTTTTTCTATGATAATTCAGTCATAATAAGTTTTGAAATAATAATTAAACATTTTCATAATAACATGAAACTTATGCAAAATTAAAAGTTTGATATATTTGATTATTATTTTCATATGATGATTAATTTATGCACTTTGTTATATTATAATGTTACAATTTTAGCTTAGCGGGTTCGGATTGAATGGACTTTATTTGAGGACAGCACAAAACAAATTTATTTACAGCTATTTACAGGATAATTGATAGAGTAACAAATTCAGATAAATACAATCCAGCAATAATCAGTCACTTACAGCGTAAATGCAAGTCTTACGCACAATAAACACAGTTTGCAAAACAGCTATACTATAGCACAGCAACAGCGAGCTCAATAACACAGCGTTAACAACAAACGCAAACACAGCTCATTAATAACAAATCCTCTAGATCAGCGAGACGCTTTTTATTTCAGAGCAAACTCTCAACTAACTACTCGCTCCGGTTACTCGTTTTTATATAGCCGAAAAAGCGTGTGCACCGAAACCAATTCTCAAAACAACGCGCACAATCTAGCGGCTACTAGACTATTCCTTTCGCCAAACCAATCAAGCTGGCGCGAGGCACCTCGCCAAACGTCGCCATCTTTGGCGAGTTTCCGTGCCTCTCACCCACTTGTAACAATAAATTATGCAATTCAGCTATTTTTTTCTTTCTTAAAATTAAATTAGTTTAAAATGAATTGTTACTATTTTATGAAATGTTTTCTGTTACTGCCTGTCTTTTTTAGCAGACTGTACTCCATCTCAACTAAATTTAACTAAAACCTTTTTTTCCCCCTATGTAAATAGTAATAAATTTTATTTTCCATTCAAAATTATTTCCTCTTTTTTTACATAATTTATTATTTCTGGGTCCTACTAACATGTGCAAAATCTTATTGTTATAATTCTATGCAATATAATAGTATATGGTATTTTTAGGGTATGACATATTTGGCTGGCAAAGATAATAAATTCCTGAAAACTATTCTACCACATGTGAAAATATTTGCTAGAGTAGCTCCAAAACAAAAAGTAGGTAACTTATTTTTTGCATTAAAAAATACTTTTATTATAGATTTTGAGTAATGGATGGTTAATCAACATTTCATTTGTAGGAAAATGTAATTACTGCTTT
This sequence comes from Argiope argentata, assembly GCA_026289955.1. NCBI lineage: Eukaryota > Metazoa > Arthropoda > Arachnida > Araneae > Araneidae > Argiope > Argiope argentata. The sequence continues at coordinate 3,902,695 of JAOUZG010016644.1, read as the reverse complement.
GAAAAGTCTTGGGTGTGTTACTTTAATGTGTGGTGATGGAACAAATGATGTTGGTGCTTTAAAACATGCGCATGTGGGTAAGCAAATCAAAACTTATTATTTTTAATAATTTTTATTGTCTGTTTATTGTTTTCATTAAAAATCAGTTACTGTTTGTTAGTTGTTATAATTATTAGTGTTAATCATTTATGTCATATAAATAATTGACTTTACTTTTTAAATGGTTATTCTCAAGAAGTTAAATAAGGTTCAATTATTTGAAAGCTATTTTAACGTCAAGATACTTTTTTATAACTCAGTAATTTTTTGTGGTATTTTTATAAAATTAGTATGTTTTAAGAATTTAAATGTATGAATGTATTAGCAAAATATTATCTAAGTGCAATTGACTATATAGTTAAAGAGTTTTTAAGCTTTTTATGCTTGTTGCCCTATTTTTGCTCTAAATTACTGTAGTAATTCTGAAATAATGAAATTAAGATGTTTAAAAAGAAGCTTTGGCTAACGACAATTCAGAATAAATTCTATTTAAAATGATTATTTAATAAATTCTAATTAATTTTTATTAGAATTCAATAATATTTTTTATCTTTTTTTTTTACTTACAAATTCTGAATCATATGAAAGATAGCCCTGTAATGTTTTTCTTTTCCTATTATTATTTTATATAATTTCAATGAACTCAGTACCTGCCACTTTAATGTTCTGCTACTGAAAAAAGTATTCTTCAGCATTACAATTATAATTAAATTTTTAATAATGTTACTGTCTAACTGCTAATATGTTATAAGATTCATAAAATTTAATAGTCATCAATTATAAATTATATTTGCAGATATTAAAATGTTATACTATAATTTCTAGTTTAAATCGTGTGTGTGTGTTTTAAAACATGATTATAAATTAAAAGTAATTTTTGATGATTATATTTACTAAGTTGTGTAATTTGAACTAATGTATTTATTGTTTTCAATGTTTAGTGAAAAAGTTTCCCATATGTTAATTCAAGTTTTTATTTTACATAAAAGGCTGTTTATTTGTTTGATAGGGGTTGCCATATTATCTGGTATTCCTGACAGACCAGCTCCCAGGATAAGGAGACACAAAGAGGAGGATTCCAATGATCATGCTGCGAATAACCCTATTATATCAAAACTTGAAGCTATGGCATCTAAAGGGAAAGTTTCTAGGAGATCGGATAATAAAAATAAAGTTTCTAAACCAGACAATTTAACAGAAGCACAAGTAATTGAATCTGCTTTGTTATATTATAAATTATACAGATATTCAAAGAGAAATTATGAAATGGTAGTGAAAAATAATTTTTTATATATACATTAAAAGTTCAGCATTACAAAAATTTGTAATTATGGTGAAAATTATCATCATAATGGAATTTTTTTAATGTAATATTAGCAAATCAAACTTTTTTAAAAATATAAATTTATATTTACTTATAAAAAAAATCTTTAAATTCAAATTTTTTACTATTATGCTTCAAAATCTATTTCTGATGAGTTTAAATTATAAGAGAAATTTGAGAAATATTTTCTTTGCAATTTTCATGTTGAAAGCATGCTTCTATATGTATTCTGTGTGGTGCATTTCAAGAGATTTTTTTAAAAAAGCTTTAATAATATTTTGTTCAATATTTTGTCAAATGTCTATCTTATGAGTTTGTGGATGAAAAAACTTTATTTATTTATTTCAATTTTAAGTTCTGTACTTTATGGCCAAAGGATATTTAACTTTCATTTAATATAAATGTATATCTTTTGTGTACTTAGCTTTTGCTTTTTAATGGTGTATTGCAAATTACTTAGTTTAGAAAAATATTTAGTACACATCATTTGCATTATATTGAACTGCTTATTAAATAGACAGAAGGCTTCTTTAGAAGTCTTTAATTTTTAATTACATTAATATTTAGTTGCAAAAATGTAAAATTTATTACTTTTAGTAAAGCTTCCTCCTCTTGCTTCCCTTACCCATTTTCTTATTCAATATCAGAGTAATTCTATATATATTTTTTATTCCTCTCCTAGAAAAAAATCCAGAAGATTTTGAAAGAAATAGAAGAAGAAGATCCTTGTCAAATAGTAAAATTAGGTGATGCCAGTATAGCAGCACCTTTTACTTCAAAATTATCATCTATACAATGCAGTAAGTAACTTATTATAGTTTGAATTTTATTAACTTTTGTGAATGTTGTTTTACTATTACCTTGTATTAAAACTATGGATTGATATGAATGCTGAATTTTTATATAGTGAAGAATTAAATTTTATTTATCTTCCTTTTCCTTAATTTTAAATTTAAATAAACCTGAGAATTGTACCTTCACTGATTCAGGAAATAAGCTGTTTGGATTATTTATACATAAATATATGCTTGGATAAATTATACATAAATAATAATTGATATTATTTGTGATGCTTTTTCATGATTTAAAAATTTCTTTAATGTATTAAACATATAGATATGTTATCTTTATTTATTTATTTGTTGTTGCATATTATCTGTGTCACCGCTACACTCATGGTTGTGTCACAAATTTTAGTACTTTACTACTCACTAAGGAGTATTATTTTTTTTAATGTTATTTATATTTTAACATAATTGATAACATTTTTATTATTATGTAAATGATTTATGTGCTTATCAAATAATTTGGTTTGGTCTATATTTAATAGACATCTAACCTGTATCTGATCAACTTCAGTTGATAAGATTCAGCTAAATATGTATTATATGTAAATTTTGTTTTTAGTTTATATTGTTATTACTTTCAAAAGCAGTTTTTAAAGTTGGGTAGTTAATTATTCTTTATACTATTTATTATTTAATTGTAATCATAAAAAATAATTTTGAAGCATGGACACATTTTATTGGGATTTCTAAATTCATCAAATGGAAATGTAAAAACAAATAGGTATTACATTTTTATATTGTTTGATACTTTATCCTTTCTGTTGTTCCAATGACTTTTCCTCCCTTCATTTTTAATGCTGAGTTCTTAAATAATTAATTTGTGTTTATTTATACATTTTAAATTAGCATGAGTTTTTCAGGTCACAAAGATTCAATACCTTGTAAAATTTTTATATGTTTTGTTTTAAAAATGTATTTTTTAGAGGATTAACTGATGATTAATCTTAATATGACACTGCATTTGTATTGCTATTTATTTTAAGAATTTCTTTGTTGTGAAGATATATATTTTTTTCCAGTCTGTCATGTTATTAAACAAGGCCGATGCACTCTTGTTACTACTCTACAGATGTTTAAAATATTAGCTCTGAATGCCTTGATTCTTGCCTATTGTCAGAGTGTTCTATATCTAGATGGAATTAAATTTAGCGACACTCAAGCTACACTTCAAGGCTTATTGCTAGCCGGCTGTTTCCTGTTCATATCTAGATCAAAGGTATACAATTTTAATTGAAAATATTTCTTTAATTTTTCAGTTGAGTATTTGTTAGCCCATTAATACAGGTGCATGTTTATAGCTTATATCATAGCTTATACAAGTTGCTTTTTTTTTTTCAGCCTCTGAAAATATTATCCAAAGAAAGGCCTCTTCCAAATATATTTAATGTTTATACTATTTTAACTGTTCTTCTTCAATTTGCTGTTCATTTTACCTGTTTAGTATATCTAGTACAAGAAGCTACTGCAAGGTCACCACCAAGGTATTTTGATTAATATTACTATAAATTAAAACCTTACCTTAAAAGGGCTTATTGCTCAGAATTGCTTTTAAGAAATTTATTTTAAGTTTGAAAATATTAGTTATTTTTACCTATTTAAAAGTAATTTTTTAATGGACTTCTGTAATCTTTGATTACATTATTCATATCCTATTTTTTCAGAGCTGAAAAATTTGCCGATCTTGAAGCTGAATTCCAACCCTCTCTTTTAAATAGTACTGTGTATATCATTTCTATGGCCTTGCAATTATCCACATTTGCAGTTAATTATAGGGTAACTATTTGTTATGTTATTTGTGTGCTATACCCAGAAAAATTTATCATACAGCCATTACAGCCATTAAAGTTAGCACTTAGACAGTTATAATGAGTATCCATTGTACTTTGAAGCTCAAATTTTAAAATTTGATATTAATTTGTTTTAGTTAATTATTTACATATATTTGTTTGCTGTATTATTTCTGATTTTAATATGGGCAGAGGGAATCAGATATTTGAAAGAATAAACAGTTATGATTCTAATTAAACTTTTATTCGAATACCTTAACTTAATTTACTAAATTTTGGGAAATTATTTAAATATATCGGTTTTTTTTTTTTTTCTAACTTGAATTTATCTTGGAAAAACCAGAACTGAGATTTCAGCTTTCAATGTTCTAGTTTCTTCATCTCCCCCCCCCACCCCCGAAGGGGTGGAGACACATTTACTGTAGAAAATGAAGAGAAGGAGCATTTTCTCTCTCAAACGTATAATAGTAAAAACCAATAGACTTCATAAATTATAATTAATGTTTTAAGAATGTTATATGGAACGTTATCGAAGTAATGCTAGTTTATTATAAACTAGCAAGCACTATTTGGATAAACTACTGTAGAGAGAAGCATAATTGCCTAAGAGGCAGTTTCCCTCCTTTCTTGTATTCCCTTAACACTTACTTCTATTTGTTAAAAGCATTTAATCCCTTTAAAATATATCTTATTATGAAAAATACATTTTGTCATTTTACAAATTGGCTTCTGTACTTTTGTTTTTTTGAAAGATAAATTCCTGATGGATAAAAATGTATAATTTAATATCCAAGCTAAATTCGTTTCTTTTTTCTTTCCCTTCAGAATACTTATACATTTTAACATGTCTCAATTTTTAAAGCTTTTAAATGTGGTCTCCCCCTCATCAAAATTATTGAGTAAATTAATTAATATTTGAATGAAATAATCAAGTTTCATAATTAGAAACATTCTGGCAAGGTATTTAATCATGTCTCTTCCAAAAATAATAAATGTGATTTGTTTTACATTATTAATATCAATAATAAAATATGCTTCCTTAAAAATATAATTTATATAAATTGTGTGGAGATTCTAAATTTTTATTATATACCTTATAGCATATTTCAACAAAACAGTAAATTATTTTCTAAGATTTCATGGATAAATTTTTAAACTCTTACTTTAGGACATATATATATATTTTTTAAATTAAGTTACTTTGATATTTTCAACTTTGAGATGTTTGCATTTTTATTTGGTGTTGATTATTCTAATACGGGCTGATATTTTTCGGGGTGATTTATATACTAAGAAACTATATTCCTCCATTGTATTTTATTGCTAATTATTTTTTGTTTTATTCTATAGGGTCATCCATTTATGGAAAGTTTATCAGAAAACAAGCCTTTAATGTACAGTATTGTTGTATCAGGGACTGCTATTCTCATGCTAGTTACAGGATTATCTCCTGATTTAGCTGGTGTTTTTTCAATTGTTGATTTTACCCCTGAAGTAAGCTATGGTTTGTGACAAAAAAATACTTTCTTGGGACTAAATTTATATATATACACAGAATTTCCACTTACAAAGTTACCACAGCATCAGATATTTTCATAATTTTTTTATCTTAAAAAGTATTATTGAAATATGTTGGACATAATATTAGCAATACTGAATACAAACTGTAAACTAAAGGAATGATCTTAATTTTGATATATTTGATATGCATTTTATTTTACTAATTATTTTGTAAGAATTTATATTATACAAATTGCTTATTTTTTTTAAAAAAATTTAAATATGAATTGGTATTATTAAATTTAACTTTTTAATACATATAATTAGGAATAAACTACAAAGTACACAGTTTTTTCTTTAATATTTACTGTTGCACTTTTCTAAAATTAATTATTGCATTATAAATAATTGTTGTGCTATGAATTTATATAATTTTACACAATAATCATTTCAAAATTCATAAAATTATGGTTATTTTTATGCTGTTTAGTTGTGCCTGTCTATGTTTTAATTTTATTCTAAAACATTTATACTTATTAGAAGTCCATAGGGTAAAAATTATTCAAAAATGGATTTTGCAAAAACATTTTCTTGTTAATGACGTATATTAATTATTTTTTCTTTTTTATTTCAGTATCAAAATGTTGTACTTATGACACTATTCTCGGATTTCTTCTTTGCCTTCCTTGTTGACAGAGTGTGTTTGTTCTTATGTGGACGAGGAAAACTAAGAGCCCTTTGACCATAGTTCTCCTTTTTAGTCAAATTATCAAAGAATGCATCTTAAGAACTTTATCTTTTGCTCTAGGGCTGGGAAATGGAACATTCTGGCCAATTGGATTTTCTTAAAAGTTTGACATTTATGAATAATTTATTTGAAATGTTTTTTTATGATTTTATGGTCATTCCATGAATTGAAAATATTTAAAATTCCATTAGAAATAAAATTTGCTTTTTAAGTATCTATAGATTTCGTTTTATATCTTTTTTTATTGATCAAAGTTGAATTCATTTATGATAAAACCAATAGTCATATTTCATTTGAGCAATTGACCTGATTATTAAGTACTGAAATTGTCTTTTCGTTTGTACATATGTAAATTAAGTTCATTTTAGGCATTCTTTTTTCAATTTTTGTTTCATTTGTCATTTTCTCTCCTGATTTTTATTACAGTTATATATAAGATATTTTTTTATTGAATAAAAATACAAAAAAATATTAATTACTTAAATGATAAAACCTATATAAAAAATGTTAGTCTTTCAATAATATCCTTGAATTTTTTGGTTATTATTTTTTTAATTTTATATATTGTTTAGAAATGGCAAATTGCATGGAATATTGAATTTTTATATTCAGCATAATTTTTTTAATGTAATTTAATGAAAATGTTATTTTAAATCTTTTCTCTGCGAATTTTTCTTTAAAAAAATCAAAAATTAATCAAATTATTACATGTTGTATATTAGTATGTTATTCATTCATAAATTGTAAAGCCTAATGCACTTAAAAAGTATTATGTCATGCTTTAAAATTGATTCTAGAATTAAGTGTATTTTAAATGTCATGGATTTTTACTCTACCATTTTTCACAGTTTCCATGTTTGTATCATCTGTGATTACTTAAAAATAAAAGTATAATTTTTCTGATGTAGGTATAATGTTTTCTTTTATTGCTGCTTTTAAAAGTAGGCATTTTCTTTTAAAGTCTTTTGTGTATGCTGAAATTCATGAAGAATCCAAATAATTTGTTTGTACTTAATTATTAAATGTATTTATTCTCATCCCCCTCTCCTATTTCCCTTGTGGTGTATTTGGACAAATAGCTAAACATTTTCATTTTTTCAGTTTCCTCATTCGCCTTTATTCACTTACTTCAAAGAATTTAGTTATATTTCTGTTATGTATAGTTTTACTTATAAATTATCTATGAAAAGTTAGAAAACTTTTTGCGGCAGTTTCTTGGTGACAAATCTTTTTTGTTGTTATTTTGCAGAAATAACTTGAAAATGTGTACATTTTGTATCAGTTTTTAAAAATAAATGTGTTATATTATTTGCTATTAAGCTTATATTAAAAATAAAGCTCTAGAAAAAGATATATATGTATATGGGAGAGAGTGAAAGGAAGTCATTACAAAAATAGTTAATTTGAAAGATACAATATAAGAATTTTGTAAATACTAATAAAAATATTGAAAGACATTGCAAAAATTACTGAGCTATATTTTTATATTTAAACAAAGATATTAACCCATAGCTATAAATGACCAATTACTAATATATTTACAGGATTCAAAGTTTAATAGACATTCCCAATTTACTTAAAATTTCTTTGTAATTTCAGAAAGAAAATAATGAGGTATCCTAGTTTATTTGATCAAACCAAATATTAACCAAATAAACAATATTTTTTTCTTTTTTAAAGTAATTCAACAACTAAGTCATGATAATTTGTTTCGTGGCTGTTAAATAATTTGACAGAATATTTTTTTAATTAATTTACTCTGACATATCTTTACTTTTTTATATGAATTGCATTTCAAGTTTAACTGTGCTTATATTTATTATTATTGCCATTCAGCATTGCCTTAATTTGTTTAGTGTTTAAATTATTTTAATCTCAAATTTAAGTACTAAGGTTTGATTCTGTAATAGAAATATTCTACTGTTATTATTATTATATAATGTTTTTTGAATAATATTATAATTATCTATTTTGAAATGAATATTTGGAATTAAATATTTTAAGAAAAGGCATATTTTTTACTCTACAATCTGTGTCTTAGCACCGAATTTAACCAATAATATTCATGTTACAAGAAATTGTAACTTATTTTAAACACTAGATATAAAATATATTTATAATACATAATATAATGTATCTACTTGGGTGTAATTAATATCTTAGAGCTTATAATAAAATTGTTTTTCTTAAATTAATATATATATGTTTACTTTTATTTAAAAAATATTTTATATTTGTTAAAAATAGTGTTTCCATTTAATTGTTTTATAAATGTTTGGAATTATTTTAATCGTATTAAATTTTTTATATATTATATATTTATCTCATTAAATCTATTACTATAAAATAAAAAATAGTTTTCATTATTTTTTTAAATTTTTGTTTGTAAAAAACCTTTTAATGTAGTTTATAAAGCTTATATTAATCACATAGACAAATTTATTTTGATTTATATCCATAATCATAAAATTCGGTTTGATCCAAAATGGTTTGAGAATAAACATTTCTTTCCTATATAGGAATTAAAAATAAAATTTAAAAAAAAAACTCTTTCAAATTACTTTAGAATATTAATCTGAAACTTTATTAGTGTCAGATTTCTTCTTTATTGCTTGTGACTTCTTTAAAAACCTTTGTTTGCATGCCAATACTCTTAGCAAAGCTCTGAATTATTACCTATCTTAAAATCATAATGGCGCTGTATAGATTGTGTCAAATGCATTTGATTGCTCATTTGTGATAAACTATTTGTGTAAACTTTGTGGTGTTACACTTTGTAAAATGTTTCTTGCATGAAAAGTATTGCATGATTCATGGAAACATTGTAAAATATTCATAAATAAAATAATTTATTAATCGTTTTGTTTTTTCTCTGTACAGTTATCCTGGCATTTATGTCATAATAGAATTCATTTGATATTTATATAACTGGCCATGATACCATCTGAATTTAACATATAATAAGTAACACTTTACAGAAATGGACTACATATATTATTTCATATGTATAAAAATTATATAAATTCATGGTGCTTTCTGAAAGAGAAAAAAAGATATGCTGAACAAAACATTAATGAATTTTTACAGCAACTCTACTACAATACAGCATTTGATAATATGGTGCATAAATTGCCATGGCCTTTTAAAAGCACTGTTTAACAAATATGTCTATATAATTATATTCTTGTTCTATAACAAGATATATATTATGGGCATTTCCCATATACACTCTATTCCTTAAAAAATATAGTCCAAAAATGCCACTCTAAATTAAAGCATAATTCATCTACTTTTAGCGTTCAATTTGTTCTTCAGTCAATAAAACTAGAAAAAAATATGAAGTAATATTAAAAATAGTATAAAATTCTGAAAATTGTGGGGGGGGGGGGGAGAGAATCTTTGATTTAAAATAAAATTTTGACTTTAACATTTTTTGTTGCTGTTGCCAACTTTTTAACCCTTAGATTGAGTATATTTTTAAAATCACTAATTAGATGTGATATTCATTATTAATCAACTAGAGACGACTTTTCATTATTAAATAGCTTACCTTAATTGAACAAAACTGTGACTTTTCTCCATGTTAAAATGAATATGAATTATTTTCATCCAAATAATTTTATTGAATGATAATGGTTTTGGTCGTTTGATGGCTATAAGCAGCTTGTTCTTTTGGTAGATTGTAATATAAAAGGAGAAATATCTTGATTTGTGATCAGATTCTATTTACATTATTTTAAACATTTATTAACAGAATGTATGGCAAACTTTCTTTATGGCTCACTATTTAATACTTTTTATAACGTAAAGACATGCCAAAATTTGTATTTAGCCTGCTTTAAAGAAACTCGGTTTACTTCTAACTGGTGGCAGATTAACAATTGATAGAAAATGAAATTGGGTACTCCAATTTTAGTTTTTATACGACAGAAAAAAACTAATTTATGTTCGTTAAAGATGAATTTTAGCAGCGTTTTCTATTTATTCATAAAAACATCTGATTAAATATCGTTATCCTCCCACTCACAACAGCATAAATATAATTATAAATATGTACAGAAGGTACCATTCTAATTATGATAAAAAAAACTAAATTTTAAACCGATTAATACAAGTATACACAATTAAATAAAAAAAATGCTTTCAATGACACAAGGAAACATTTTTATGTTGTTCGTAAATATAATGCTGAAAAAAAAATAATAATGAATTCCAAAGTTTTCGTTGGTTCTATTGATCATAGTAAGTAAAATATTTAAACTGCTGTAATATTTTAAGTTTACAAAAAAAAAAAAAAAAAAAAAAAAACCTTTCTTCTATGTCTAAAACTAACCGAATTATGAAGCTTTGAGTTTCATTATTTTAAGGTAACCACAAACTGCTTGAGACAAACACTCCCTTTGATTGGCAGATCATGTTAAAACGGCAATTGAAATAATTTCAAATCGTCTATCATAGTGGTATTCAAAATAACTTAACTAATTACAGAAAAGGGTGGATCATTTATTTATTTTTATTTATTTGTTTGTTTAAAATGCTAGTATGTTAAAGAATATTTTATTAAACATTGGATGAACGATTGCACTTTAAATTTCATAATTTTTTTCAGCATTAAATTTATTGGCTCAAATAACAAAATACAATTCTTCATTTCATTTAGAGCATTTTTTTTTTAAACCTATATATGCTTATAGGAAACGGCTCAGAAATTAGCAGCAGAGCCACAATTAGAATGGAACCCTATATGTTTACTTCTTATAGATAATCACAGAAATTCAGAAAAATCTATGATTTTACGGCATCGTAGGTTATTGGATGCATAATCCAAAGTAATTGGCATGTCTTTACCTTAGAGCCATGGAGTCCACAATAGTCCATGCATATTTTGCACATCCAAAATGCTCATATCAGTTCCTCACGTCGACCTATATAACATGATTGTCATGTCTTTATAGCTCATCCTGATATAGCAGAGTTTGGAATGGGTGACGCAGCTTCCCCAATTTCTTCCCACAATGCAATGCCACGTGGGGTGGTAAAGTTGGTCAAAGTCCTGTTTAATGCTCTCTGCTATGTGTTTTTCTGTGGAATAGATGCGGATGGCTTGAGAGGCGGCGTTCAGGGCAGCCCTCTGCATGTCTATGGGCATATCAGAGGCTTGGATTTTGAGCTCTGCCATGTCGTCATCTGGTGGCAAAGTGGACTGTGCCACCATGCTGGATCGGCGACTGCGGTCTCTGTGGGCTGTGTGGTTGCTCTTCTTGGCACTATGGAAAAGAATGAAATTAATTATTTGACATAATAATTGATATTGTTACAAGCGGGTGAGCGTCGAAAAAATGCGCCAAAGATGGCGACGTTTGGTGAGAAGCTTTGTGCCAGCTTGGTTGGTTTGGCGAAAGGAATAGTCTAGTAGCCGCTGGATTGCGCACGGTGTTTTGAGAAGTATCGCGTGTTTCGGGACACGCGCTTCCTCGGCTATATAAGGGATGAGTAGCAAGAGTGAGTTAGTTGAGAGTTTTCTCTCGGAAGAAAAGCGTGTCACTAGACTGGAGTTTTTCTGAGCTGTGTTTACGTTTGCTGTTAGCGTTGTATTATTGAGCTCGCTGTGACTTATAGTTTACTGTGCTATAAAATAGCTGTTTTGCAGTCTGTTTTTTTTACTGTGCGTAAGACTTGCATTTACGCTGTAAGTGACTGTTGACTGCTGGATTGTGCTTATCTGAGATTTTTACTTCATCAATTATCCTGTAAATAACTGTAAAGCAATTTGTTTGTGCTGTTCTCAAGTAAAGTCCATTCAGTCCAAACCCGCTACGCTAAAAACGTAACAATATAAACTAAATTAGCAAAAAGGTTTCATTAAAAATTTGAAATCAAAAGGAGAAGAAAATATATAATACAATGAATCCGGACTGAAGACTTTTTCAAGGGTCACCCTCAGTCAGGGATTCAAAACCAGGGATTTTTTTCTGTGAGAGGTTTGACAATAAGTAAAAAAATCGATCTCTCGTGACCCAAAAATCCCAAGAAAAAGAGGTTTTTTGAAATTAATTTGTATCGCCAAAGTAAAAGAACATCTTTAAAGTAAAAATATACCAGAAAAAGCTTAAATCACACTAAACGAAACCAAAACTTACGAAACGGAACAAAATAATTTGATTAGTTTTTATAATTTAAATGAAATCGAAAAGAAATTGAAAAATCCAGGAAAATGAGGTCTTGGGGATACCCAATACCTCAGAAACACAAAAACTTTAATACATAAAATGTTTAAATCAAACAACAAAACAACATAGACTCAAAACAAAATATACCCGCATTAAAAGCACACAAAAACAAGCAAAATAATTTCACTAAAAGGTTTTTAAAATCTAATTAGAATAAAAGAGAAATGCTCAAACCAATCAAATCACAGTCATTAAGAAAATTATTATGGATATAGGAAGAACTACATTAAAATATGTAGGAGCAAATATCAGACTTTATTTTCTCATTCTTTCCAATTTTCAAAAACTCGATTCAGACTCGCAGCTCAAAGGATATGAACCCGAAACCCTAACAACAAGGGTATCCCGGCCCTTGCTGATGAATCAGCGATTTTTAAGTCGAAGTGAGTGTCTCATTTTTTGAAGTAGCCCCAACTAGGGGCAAGAATACGACTTAGCAACTCACTCATCACATTCACTTGCACAGTCCCTTTATTACAAGGGGGAGTCATACGCCTTACAGATAGAACACAGAAGAACAACCTTGCCCGAACCGGGACTCCCAGGTCACGGGAAAGAAGCATTACCCCTATGCCAGGACGCCGGCATTAATATTTTATAAATATTATTAATAGGATTGGGGAGACTGTATTAATTTTAGATTTCATAATTTATTCAACAGTGCGTTTATTTAATGAAAGAACTCAGAATTTAATAGATTACGCTATTTAGAACATTTTTCAAACCTAAAGTAAATGATTTCCCCTAATTTACCATCTAAACATTAGGCTGAATTTTTTTTCCTTCTGTGATAATTTTCGAAAATATTATTTCCCAAAAATAAATTTTACACCGTTTCAAAATTTTAAAATATATTTTTTTACTCGTACAAATTTATTAATCGAGCAAATTCCTCCTTTTCAGCAATTTAATTTTTTTCTTCTTAGCAACAGGTTGCAATCTTGTCCTGAAATTTAAAAATTTTTCATTATTTCATCAAATATTTTATCTTGCGATTTCTGACCGTTGTTCTCAGATAAGGAAAAATTCTGTCTAGTATCTGTGTAGTTTAATATGTCCAGAAGTTCAGATGAGTCAGACATTTATGTTTTTAGAAAAGATATGATATGGGATTGATTAGTATTAGTTTGATACATAAACAGAGCATTTCCAACCAATTAAAATAGCATGTCTTTAATGCCTGACAAATTAACAAAATCGTGGACACGAAGTGATAATCTAACGATTCAAGTGAAATAAATTCAAGCAGTATTCCTGACAAATCAGCAAAACTCCAGAACTGATTAGTGATTATAAGATAGACATTGAACCAGGTTAGAAGGAATAATCTGTGTATAAACAGCATTTCGTTTGTTGTGGTTGTTGTTGTTTTCAAATATGTTTACATTTATAACTAAGCGTAACATTTAAATATTGATCAAAGAGTAATCACAAATTTATACAGAAATCAAACCGTTGGTAGGCTAATGTTTTTTTTTTTTTAATTTTATAAATAGCCGCTTATATTCCGCCCTGGATAATACATTTACTATCTAAGTATTCCTAATTTTTTGATACATCCCCCCCTGTTTTATTGTAATTCTTAAATACTTTATAAAAAATTATGATGGACTGGGAAAAAAAGAATATACTTACTAATCTATTATTAGGGATTTGGGAGCATATTCATCAAAATCCTTTATAGACTCTGTTCTATCCGAAGTGTCACAGCTGCCAGTGATTTCTGAAAATAAATATATGAAATAAAATGTTTTGATTATTCTTGAAACGTTTATTGTTCTACTATTCAGTTCCAAGAACACTATTCAAATTAAGATAACAAATGTTTACTCTTAACACAAAGAATATTCGGATCATTAATGCACGCAAACGATAATGAATTCCAATGCTTCAGGAATCAGCAAGTGATTGCATGGTTAGCGTGTATTGGTTAACAATTGATGGCATGGCACGTCTTAAAAATGATAATTTTTTTACGTTCATTCTAAAGATGAAAGAGTGTTAAACGATATTAACATTACAATGCTATTGTTCTTAATTAATATTAGCTTCTTGTTTCCATATTTACAGTTTTCAAGGGCAACGCGTAAGTAGCATAATTATCGTTGAAAGATAAAGCAATCCTTGAAAATATGAATTTAATCTTCGACCAAAATAGATCACGCATTGTATTTTGTAAATAAATAAGTTGCTCGATATGGATAAAAACACAAAGGACGTCAAAGATATTAAAATGCGTCACGTTATTTTTATTTTTAAAACTAATTGGCGCATTTCTAATTTCCTTTCTGAACTCCAGACTTTTGGTAATTTCATGCTCTTGTCTGACTCATCCGACTTTGGTAGAAGTAACGGGAATATTTAGTTCTCATTAAATTGTTAATGATAAATGAAATTGTTTGTATGCAATATACGTACAAGTCTACCACACTTACAACCATGCAATTGGGTTTACAAACTGTATTCGCGAACTATACATCCTGAAGCCTGGATTTTGGAATTTAATGAAGAAAAATTATATTTTGTATTGTTTTAGGCTATTTATCCCTCGTAATTGTTCGTTAGATCATTCCTGACAGCTGTAATAATATTTTTTAAAAAGTTAATAAATAAACTAAAATGCATCTTTAAGATAGAATAAACACTTTTCGTTCTAATGAAATTTGTTTTTGATGTCCAATATAGTTTCCTGAATTTTGAAACGTAATAGTAATTTCTTAATAACTAATTAAAATTTTAATTCCTGCATCAAGCATTAAAAAAAATTAAAATGCTGGATACAGGAATTAAAATTTTAATTATTGGACGCCCGTGGAATAGCATCCAAGAAGAAAAATTAGCAATAACTTAAAAATAGCCTCTACTCGATATGACATGGAAATGTTTCACAGCATCAAAATATACTTTGAAATTATTAAAAATAGCTACAAAACAATTTTTATAGCACACATTCAGAAATATTTATACTGTTACAAAAATAAAAATATGATATGTCCGTAGGCAAAACACAGGCGATCAATTTGCTCCTCTGGAGATTCATTCTGTCTCCGCATTTCAGTTACATTTCCTTCCCTAACTGTGGACATTATTTCTCTGTTATTCACTAACCGAACGTTTCTTTCCTCTTTGGGCCAAGGATGAATTTCCTTTTGGGGGGGAGGCGTAATGAGTTTTGAATCATTTTTTTAAAAATCAGACGTAAACAAAGAAATGTATCGCCTATGTACAATAGCTATTGCTATTTGCACATTTGCAGGTTGAGATTTTCGCGCATGGGTGAATAGATAAAAAGTCAAAATCGTGATTATAAAGCTCTTTTTTTAATGACTTTAATGAACGAAAAACTTTTATCCATTAAATACTCTACAAAATGGTATAAATATTTCCAATATCCATTAACTATTTCTCGCGTTTTTGTAATTCAAACATACAAACGCTTTCAGGAAACTTCATTTTATACTATGTATAGATTATGTACATAGTGTTTCGTGTTTTTTTTAATAACTTTCTTACCTTTTTGAAATATGTCTCTCGATCCACTCTTGGCTTTTTTGTAAAATGACGCAACGCATACGACGCTGTATATCTAAAAGTACAAGAAAACAAAATCAGTTTACCAACATTATCATTTAACTGTACGTTGTTTAATCAAAGAATATCAAGCAATGAATAAAACGGAAGGGTATAAATTTAATAGTACTTGTGAGACATACATTCATTTTTTCCCCCAAAGAAATCAAATTAAATCAAATACGAAAAAGCTTTGGACAGAATACTCTTTAATAATACTCTTTAATAAATTTCTAATTATAAAATTTCTTCTTCAATAAATGGTATAGATGGTCAAATAAATTATTTATATCACTTTATTGTGCATATGGGTTTTTTTCACAAATGTGGACGGTTTTATGACAGATGCGTACAACTTCTTTGCGTACAGGTCGTAAAAGTATAATATATCATGTGTAGCTCTTTGAAAAAAAAGGGGGAAGGGAGTAATTAGTCTAGGTTTGTCAAAACATATGTTGTTTGTTGGCAAGAGTATTTGGCGCGGAAAAGTATTGGCCTTTTAACTAAATTTTGAGGCTTAAACACAAAGAAAAAACTTTTGTATTTGTGTGCATGTAATGGATCTGTACAAATAAGACCAGAAAAAAAGATTTTTTTTTGTTTTGAAATTTTAACTAACAAAAAATTAACAGAAACATTGACTTTTTTCCATGATACCTTTCTAAAATTTTACAATAAAAATAATTTTTACAACATTTTAAAATTAAAAAAATTTAATGATATCAAATTTTTTACCGTATTATTTTTTTCATACTTAATATGTATAACAAAATTTTAAGTTTAAGAACGCTCTGGGGTGGGGACAATAGAAATTTTCATCAATCATTAATCATCGCTGACAAACAGGATGGCCAA
>JAOUZG010016644.1:3839452-3851587 GCA_026289955.1 Argiope argentata | reverse complement strand
GTGTGTGTGTGTGTGTGTGTGTGTGTGTGTGTGTGTGTGTGTGTGTGAAATAACAGCTATGATGTCATAGTCCTTCGTCGGATTTTTAAAAGCGCATTTGCTTTCAAAGAAATATACACAGTGATAATGCACTACCGGTAAAAGCAGGTAAAAATATTTTTTATTTAAAAAAAGATGGACCCAGGATTCCATAATATTTCTGATAGTAACGTTTGTAAATTGGGAAAAAATCGTTGCTCGCATATAAGAATTATGAAATTTTTAGTCACTTTCGCATTCTAAATGATAGTACTCTATTTTAATATTTTCAGAAGTAAGTCATAATTCAATCCAATAGTTTAACTAAATTTTGATTTTGTATGATTGTTATAACCTGGTAGTAAATTTGTGAAAGAATTTGCTATGTCGATTCTGCAATATCTGTAGAAATAAATAATAAACAAAAGGCTAGAAATCCGTAATAAAATAATTCTACTTTCAATTATACTAATAAAAGCAGTTTTTGATTATATTTCTTACTTAAAAATCCAAACTCATCCATTAGTTTCGTTTAAAATTCAAGTTATATGAAATTTGTTTTGAAACATACCGCAATTTTTTATTATAATCAAATGATAAAGATGACATCTCTTTTTCAACAAAAATTCTGAAAATTTCCAAACTACTGTTGCAAGACTGCAATAGCGTCCATAAAAGTATCTAATAAAAAAATTTCCATGATCTACTAGTGCTCACAATACAGCAGGACAATATATAGGATATTTCATTAATTATTTAATTGCAAAACACCAACACCTCTTCTGAATAACATATAAATAATTTCTAATACGTTGGTCCTACATCGTTGATTTCAATTATGGTATTTCTGAATATATATTTAATGCAATAATCCAAATTTAGTTTTTAATCGTTTTACTGTAAAAGTGAAATAATCAATTTTGGTTGATTAATGTAAAAACATTTCAAGAATTTTTTGACGTCAATGCGAGTTTAAATATTTTTTTAACAATTAATTAGAATAAATCGTTAGTGTCGCTTCATTTAATTTTAATCGATTAATTCTCATTCGCTATTTTAATCCAAGGAAAAGAAATGTTTTTCTAATAATTTAAGCAAATAGCATGAGGAAATAAGAAAGTGAAATTAATTACCTCAGAAGGCACATGCAACTTGAAGGATTATTCTAACGTTTTAAATAGCACAACGTATTATAAATCAATCTGTTAGAAAGCTTCAAGAATAAGTATACAGCTGTTTAACGGAAACTTCGTACACAACTTTTGTATACGTTAAAATTCAAAGCTTAAAAATATTTTGCAATGATTATGAGAATAAGAAACTAGGTATACATAAAAAAATATAATTTTAATTAAACATGACCAAAAGCCTCGTCGAACCAACTAATAGCCATTGCCATGTAGTTTTTTTAAATTTAAATAAAGCAACCTTAAATATAAATAAAATTTTAGATTTATAGCCTTTTTTTCTTTTCAAAATTAATACCAAAAATAAATGTATTTATTATCAAAAGAATGCTATTAAAAACATGTTTGTTATTGAATTTTCAAAATATGAAAGATATAGAAGATATGAATTACATTTTAAGCTGTTAATGAAGACTGCAACTGTTGCATGGCGATGCCTGATTAGGTACGCATCCCATAGAGCATTCTGATTGTAAATAATCAGATGATACGATGTTCTATTGACCACTTCGCATACGATGACATGTCTGACACACGCATCGAATTACTGAATTTTTATTTTCAAGCCTGCAGTTAAGCCCCAGAATTAAGTATTTAAATATGAAAAAATTAATATTTAACGATTTGGTATTCAAAATGTACCATATATTGTTTAAAAAATCAAATTAACAATAAATTACCAAAATAGGATGAGTTATCTAATAAGAAAGTTAAATAAATTTGTATGTCAAGTGGTTAAGATGAGCCTATGAATGTTTTCTCTTGTCTTTCGAGTTTTTTTTTTTGTTGTTGTTGTTGTTTCCTATGGCACTTGCCATGGGCAAGGACACTGAGGTAGACAGCGATTTAAGCCGAAATGAGCATCTCTTGTTTTTGTAGTAGCGCCAACTAAGGCCAAAAGTACGACTTTTGATTCTTCATGCGTCATACATTCGCTTGCACAGACCCTTTTCTACAGGGGGGATTGTATTCTGTGTTCTATCGTATACCTTACAGATAGAACGCAGAAGAACAACCATGCCCGAACCGGGACGTCCAGATCATGGGCAAGGTGCTCTACCCCTATGCCAGGACACCGACCCTTCGTGTTTAATGTTTCTTTTGTGTGAAATGTGATCATTAAAGAAATGTTCCCAAAAACATCTAATGGATCCTCTTGCTTCCATTTAATCATAATTATCCTCATTTCACCACAAGATTTTAAATATTGAAATATTTAAGTGTTTTGCCGGCTTGCTGGCACAGAGGTAGCGCGTCTGCCTCGTGTTCTGGAGGTCCCGGTTCGGGCATGGTTGTTCTTCTGTGTGCTATATGTGAGATGTGTGACTGTGCCCCCCTGTAAAAAAGGGGCTGTGCAAGCGTATGTATGTGTGTTTCATCTTCATTTGAGCTAGAAGTCAGACTTCTGCCCTCGGGTGCTCAGGGGTTCATACCCTCAGAAGCTACTGCACCCCTCTTCCCGCGGTAAAAGGCGGACACGATATCATCATTATTTAAGTGTTTTCGTTTTAAGAATGATAAAACCTTTTAAGAATACCTTTAAAAATAACTTACAATCTATTTCACATATGCTATCAGACTAATAATTGCTAAAATTTAAATAATAAAAAGTTCAGTAAGCAATCTTCCTTGTTTTATACAAAGCAAATATCTAGGAGGAAAAGAAAACTCCCTAGTGGAAATGAATTTATTTCGTCGAAAGAATCTTCGACGAAATTACAACGTTTTGATCTAGTTTTAAGCGATTTCAATGCACTTATCTTCGTAGGTGTAAATCGCCTGAGGTAAAGAAAAAATAGGTGTGTTCTTTTGATGATATCTTGGAAAAACAAAGAAAGAAAAACATCATCATGAAGTTCATTTATCATACTTTAATAAAATGCATTTATGAATTTACACATAATACTTTATCACGACTTACAAGCAAGGATCGTTCTGTTTTCTTATTAACCTTATGAACTGAAAATCCTTTAACGTAGTGATACAACAATTGCCGATCACGATATATTGAAGTTCCATTTTCCGTATTATTTTTTATTTTCATAAATTTATAGAAGGTGGCATTTTAAATACTAATATGATTTTCATTATATAAACTGCATACGTTTTATATATGTAAAGAAATTGTGTTAAGGATGACATTATTATTTGCATATAAACCATTGTTTAATTAAACAACAGGCAGCTATTTATAAACAAAATACTTCATTTGTATTTCAATTATATCATTTTTTATCCTTTAAGAAATGCATTCAGCTATTAAAAAGGACTGTTTTTCAGATTTTAATCACAGTCAGTTACATTAAAGAAGCTACAGTAACAATAACAGATTTGGATTGTTCAAAAATTACTTATATGAGATTTGTTTTCATATTTTGTGACTGGAAAATTTTAATTATAATTTAAGTTATATTTTTAGAAAAACAACAAAATTACAGATACAAGAGAATAATTATTGTAGGGGGGTGAGATTCTTTATCAAGTAAGTGAAATTAATATTCGAGTTTCAGGAAGAGTTTCACATTTCACATGACAAAACAAACACGAAATCAAAAAAATAAATAAACGACTGTCGCTTAGAATACAATCTAATAATGATCCCCAAGAAAATTATGGGAATATTCGACAAAATTAGAGCGTTTTGATTTCGTTTTAAACGATTTCAATGCATGTATCGTTGTAGTTATTGATGTTAAGGAGGAAACGCCATCTGTTGTATCAAAAGTGAAGGTAGTAAAGTTATATAACCTCTACAATATGAAGTTTTCGTCTCTCTCTAAATGCATCCAGGCAACCTATCTGCATACTTTTCATTTTAATAAAAGTCTTTCGAATGAACTTCTACTCATCATTTTCTATGTTCAAGTCAGATGTTCAATGTTCAAGATTGTCCAAAACTTTGAAACTTATGAATTCCCTGGGAGTTTCCTTTAGTTTAAGTTAAATTGATGTTTTTTTTAATATTAAGAAAGCTCTTTTGGGATAAACTTCTCAATTTTAAATTGCGATCAAGTAACTAAAAGACACTTAAGATAATATCCATTCCTCCAAGTTTCATCATTACAATAGTTGTTAGACAATCACTAAAATTGTATTGACTATGTAATATCCATTACTTTAGTTTACTAATTAATCAGCAAAATAATTAAGGCCACCAAATCAAGTTACGAAGATGCAAGTAAGCAAGTGTTACTTGCTTAACATCACTCATTTCCATGCTACATTCTTTTACGGGAAAATATTACTTCCCTTTCAAAGAGTTTATAAATAGAATTTTGATTTGGAAAAAATAATAGAAACGCATGCTCTTGTCAACTTTTTGAGCATTAATAATTATTTCCTTAAACAATTTTCAAATAATTATCTAATAGAAATTTCTGAAATTTATCACTATGTTCCATTGGCTTATTTTATTTCGTCACGAACATTTTGAAACAAAAAAAAATCATAGAGGAAGAGACGTGAAAAATTCTTGAAGGAAAGAAAGGTTACAAGTGAAAAAGTTAGTTCTTTTTTATTTTGTCATTAAATATCCAAGTCATTGAACATTCTTTCATACGCTGCAAATATATGCTTTCAGTATAATAGTACCAAAGTTACTAGCCATTTGATGAACACAAACAAAAAAGAGAAAAATTTATCATAACAATTATCATTTTTACTTACTAAATGCATTTTTAAAAACAGATATTGAAAAAAATCTGATCTAATTGACGGATTACATTTATATAAATACGTTAATTCATGATAACATAAAAGTATATTATTCATTTTATAATGGGTTTAAATTAATTGCATACACTTTATGCAAACGCATTATTCACTTTTAATTTTTTCCATATAATGTCAATAAAAACTTTAAAAAAAAAGAAAATTAATTTCTTTTTGTGTTTTTATGAAAGAAAATAAAAACAAATTAAATGTTGATTACTAAAAAAATCGCACAAATTTATTTTATCTTATTTTGTGATACATATTTATTTTATTCATCTTTGCATTCTTAACCTGAATACTGCTAGTGTTAAATGGTTATAAACGCTTGATGGCATTCGATTGGAGTTAAATGATTCTTCATTCTATCACTTCTCTTTTTTCTTTTTTTTCATCACTTTCATTTAGAGCAATTTTTTAAACAAATGAACTGGCCAAAAGAGCGTGAACATAGAATTAGAACAAAAAAAAACTTTTTAGCTTTCGCTTAAATGAAAATTTCCAGTCATGCAGAATAAAAAAAAATTGTTAATAATATCAGCCAGATATTTGCGTTGAAATTTTCAGAACTTCAGTAAAATGAAATAAAAAAATTCTAATATAAAAAATGCAGATGAATATGAAGGATAAAAATTTAATTTTGTTAATTGACCTATTTTTAATTTCGTAACGAATGAACCGGAATTCAGGTATTCCGAGTCTGATGTGAATATGCTCACGTGTCCGAACTAGAGTTTTGCTTTATTATTATATTTGAAATCGGTCTCCTTTGGCGACAAACTGCCCGCCAAAAATATTAGCACATTTTATTTCAATTAAATATTTTGGATATAACTTCATGGCCATTGTTTCGCCAAACTGGCGGGTATTAAATTAAAATGAAATCTGCTATGCACATTTCAATGTATCATGTCAACATAATATCTTGAACGGCCAAGTACCACGTGCTCGGACAAGCTAAATTATATTTTTATTCATTTTAATTTTTTCGTTGAATGAGCCACTTTAGTATTACCAACGATCCAAAAAACTTTGTCTCACATTTATTGTTTAAAAAAATATCGCATTTCTTATTCATTTCATTTCATATAATCACTTGCTCAAAATGACATTTTTCTAGGTTTTATTTACTGTAGTCATTAACTTATTTTCTTTTAATCAGAGCTTTTATAAATGCAATGGCAACACGTTATTAAAAGCTGATTTTTTTTGAAATGCTCGTGCAGATAATAAAATTTTTATTTTTCACCTACGGAATTTTGTTGACACCAAAAACCTCATCTCAAAAACAACATCATGCTCTGACATGATAATAACTATATTCAAAAATTCTCAAATCACCAAGTTTTGATCAAAGAATAATAGATTTTTAAATTTCTGATGTTTTTAAAATTTTAATATATTAATAATATTTCATTAAATATGACTGATTGAACAAGAAGAATAGTTTAAAAATTTAAAATTTTGTAGTTTTTTAGCTCTGCAAATTTTGACTTAAATATACAAAGTGTACTATTTTCGGCCATTTTAAGAATTATTTCAATTGGTATTCTACCCTAATAATTAAAAGTTTAAAAATCAGTCTTTGAACACGATTAGAGGGAGCATTCTATGTAATTTAAGTAATTAATTTTTAAGAAAATAGATTCTATTTTTATGAATCATAAGTGTCCCTAATCATATGACTTACGACATACACTAATTCATGCAATCTTTGGAATTTTTATCCAAACAGACACAAAAACATAAAAAAGTAAGAAATAAAAAAAAAACAAAAATTGGATAAAATCAAGAAAAACCAATTAATTTTTTATAGTCATTGTTGAGGAAGTTTTATGAAATCACAAAAAACTAATAAACCTGGTGTGTGACCAACATTTAGAATTTTGAAATATTCAAAACAAAGCCCAGCTATTGCTTCGTCAATTACCAATTAAATTTAATCCTTGGTTATTTCCCAAAAAACAAAAGAACCTAATTTCGTAATATGTTCGTTCAGGTCGTAATTCTATGTCTTAATGCTAAATTTCATTTTCTATGTCTTCACGCCATTACGAAACAAAGTATTATTTACAAGAATGAATGTCGCCAAATAGTCTTGCTATGATGCCAAATTAATGCCTACCACCTTTTTAGCAATTGCGATCATTCATTTTCCTGTAAAACTACCTAGGTGTGTCTATGCAAAGGAAAGTCAGGTATTGTCTTCCTGTTCTTTCAAGAAAGACGCGCTCGTAAATGAACAATCGCCTCGGATTTTTTTTACGTTTCGGTTCGCCGCCTAACGAATTCAGATTCACTTTCCGAAATCTTGTCTACTGCTATTTCACGGTTTTGAAAGCCTTTCCATTGAATTATATAAAAGAAAGATAGAGAAAAGGGAAGTTTCGATAATTTTAGACTTTTTCTTTCTTTCTTTTTATCTCCAATTCAAAAGCGTGTACAGATATGAAAATGAGAATATTCTACATTTGCTTCTCCTTTAAATTCGAATTTATAAGAAATATCTCATAAAAAGATTAGAATTTACAGTCAGCTGACAAAAGTTATTTTAACAAGGTTTTCAGATCTTTAAACAATTGAAAATAAATCTGTAGCAACTAGATATGGAAAGCTAATACAATGAATTTAAATTTTTGAATATATCTAACAGAGTTAATTAATGATTATTGACATGCAAGAGAGCATCCAACTACCTCAAAATACAGTAATTAAGATTTTATAAACCAGTTTAGAATAGACTTCTTATTTAAGAAAATTATTTCGATCGTATAAGTTGAATTTTTATTTCTCTGTTGATTGAAACAACATACATACGAAAATATATATATAAACTTTAATATATTTCCCAATCTATAGTATATTTGTCTGATGAAAATATTAAACTATATTTTCTTTTTTTTTCAATTTAAAAGCCAAGGCATTTATTTTTTAAGAATTCCAATTGGAGATAAGATTCTATTCATATCAACCACTTTATGAATGAATAAGCATTAAAGAAATTTTATATTGTAATTTTGGTCTGATTAAAAATTTTATTTTGCCATTCTATAAAACCATTCAAATTCCTTTACTGAATTTTTGGTAAAGTATTTCATTCAAAAGTATAGAAAATATTTTATTCAACAACGAACACGAAAAAGTATTCTATTAAGAATCTCTTTTAAAAATTTATTTTCACACTTTCATTTTTTTTAGTTCCTTCTAATATAAATTCGTAATATTTATGCACAATTTAAGGTGAAAGGGCATATTTTAAATCAACAGAAATAAAGAGAATAGTTCTATAGACTCGACTTTTGATTTGAAAGCTTTAAGAAATTTTCTCTTTACTCGTAGAGATTCAAAACCTCTATTTTGATATATTATACAGAAATCCAAAATATAAAAATAAAAAAGTGTATATATAAATGGGAAATAATTTTTTAATCACGAATTTCATAAATACAACTGAAACAGAATCTAATCTACGAATATGATCAAAGAATTGAAATAAAAAATCATCATTTTTTTACTTCCATAAATGTATTCATTTAAATATTACATAATCCAAAAAATTAATTTATATATTCATATAATGATTTATATATCCACATTAAAAGAGAGCAAAGTTATACTTTCAACGTAGTTTTTATATTAAATTATTTAATAGCGCTTCAAAAAGTCTGATAATCACAATTACCAGATTAGTTTAAAAACCTAAACTTGGATGAAAATTTGCATTTTTATATTTTGCAGTTTCAAAAAAATAGGCTCTTTTCTGTCATCAGTGATATCTTTTTTTTTTTGTCTCTTTGTCAATTAGAAACCAAGTTATAGAAAACTATTAACTTGTGAATGATGTTCATTTATAAGTGTTTAAAAATTTTAAATGCATTTTCTGAAAAACGAATTTTTTCATAATTCTTCTGTACGAGTATCATCATAACTCAGAAAATATTCAAAATATCTTATCAAAATTTATAATTAATACTCTTTATGTTATGCAGAAGATAAGGAATAATGGATTTGATATCAAATGCTCTAGAAGTAGATTTATGGTTAATGTAGGTATTGATAAAAAAATTCTAAAATTTCATATATTACACACAAAAATTTATTTTTGAATGTAGTTCTTAGATAATAGGTAGCTACACTTTAAAATATATTGCACATGTTTTGCTAAAAAAACAATGAAAAATTGAAACATCTTTTTTTTGTTTTGTTTGTCCAGAATAATTCTAGTTTTTGTAAATAAATGCTGAAATTTACATCAAAATATGCTTTTTTTTACAAAAGCTATGAATATTTTCAGATAATTTCCCGTTTATTCATCATTTTATCCTTATATTTAAGAAAAAAACCAAAAAAAAAACCCCATAAAAACATTAAAATATTTCTTTATTTGAAAAGTCTACATTGAACCTAGTCGGATATCTTAAGTATACAAAATTCTGATGTTTTAAATAGGATTTTCAAAAAATTTTACAAAGTTTATGACACTGATCCTACAAATTATTATAATGCCAGTAGATTAATTTTCCCTATGAAACATCCCCCTTTAATGAGGATATAAACATCCTTCTTCATATTTTGAAGTCCAGAGTGGATCTAAAACTTAACCCTTCAACTTGCTTAAAATATAAATGACTTCCTGGATCTATTTAACTGGTAATTCCACGGCAACACAAAATCTGTATTTATTTATCTTTTGTTACGTGCTGTCAAAGCACGGCATTAAAAACAACCATCATACAAGGAAAATGGCGGTTTTTTTCAATGCCAATCTCACGATCTGACGTTCAATTTAGTTGTCTTTAGCCCATAATGACATAATAGAAGAAGAAAAAAAAGAGCCGAGAATTAGTAGACAGCTGACCTGCCGCATTGGAGGGTGAGAAGTGCAGATCAAATTGTATCTCTCTCTGAAAAACCTGTTCCATCCTAGAAGTATCAATGGATATTTTTTAATGCTAATCTTTCTCGGCGGGGTTGGCTGAATATAGCAACAGTTATTGAAAGGCAGAAGCTTTAATGATATTTTAAATTCATTATATCTAAAGATGACCGCTTCGCAAGATAATGAAGCATTTGATGTGACAGCATTCCCTTCAGGAAAACGCCCTTTTAATATTTCATTATTATTATTTTTTTCCTCACCCAATTCAAAATATACTTTGAGTGTGGTGTTGTTCTTGAAGGTCATTAGAATTTAAATGGGTTATCGGAGCAATCCTAGGAGAATTAAAAGCGCAGTAGAAAATATGAACTTGCAAAATAAATTATATTTAGTCTAGGAGATAATTCCTGAGTAGGGTGAAAAATTATTTAAAAAAACATCAATAAATAGAACTATTTGTACTTGATTTGATTTGACTGAGTTTAATCAGTTTAAGTCTCGATTTGAAGCTAAACGAGGACTATTTTGGTATGAATCGTGTTATTATAAACAATATTCAGATAACGAGGACTACACCTGAGTTTTATTGATTCTCAAAATTTATACAATAATATAATGAGAAAAATTTGAAGAAGACAGTTATGGCAATAATACTATGTAAATTAGTGGGAGGTATCACCACCAAACTTTCTCATGTACTCTCTAATAAACTCGGGTTCGAGTCCCGGTCAGGGCAGGGTTGTTCTTCAGTGTGAGTTGTGTGAATTAACACCCCTGTAAAAAGGGGCTGTGCAAGCGAATGTGATGAGTGAGTAGCTACTCGTACTTTTGGCCCTAGTTGGAACTACTTCAAAAACAAGAGACACTCTCTCGACTTAAAATCGCTGGCCGCAGTAGCAATTTTACTTAATCTGTTGTTTCATCCTCTTCTTATTTGGGATTAATCCCTGACATGCATTAATAGTATTCAAAACTACAATCCGTGATTATAGACACTTTTTATTTAATCGATTGTAAAAAAAATGCCAAAAAATGCTCTTTTTCGTCACAAAATCACCCCATACCAATTTTGATACATCTAAGTCTTTGCTTTTTCCAATTGTTGCGTTTATTTGTTTCTGAAAGCACAAAATTTGACAAGTGTCTATAGAAGCTAAATCTGTGGATCAAATTTCATCTATCTAGCTCTCCTCGTTTGGTAATTATCATACTAAATTATATGCTATTAGACCAATTTTACTCAAAATTTAATAAAAATCTGCAGATTTAGTGTAAAGATCTATCAAATTTCAACCCTCTAGCTCAAAGCATTTTTCGGTTATCTTCAGTTAGCTTTCCATACCCAAATAGTTGGTTGGTACTCTTAATATGGTAGGCGAACAACAAGTTCAGATTAAAAGGGTCATTTCATGCATTGAAAGAAATTATAAATGCCTTTATTAATGTTTTATTGCTTAACTGGTGCATTTATTGCATTTTCAAGCAACACGAGGATTCAATATTGCAATAATTTCTTATCCGAAATAATAAGGTGTTACCTAATTTTCAAGAATTTAGTAATTTTTATCCTATTTTCCAAGATTAATAATAAAAATTAATATAAAACATTAAAAAAATTATCAAACTATCATATAAAGTGTTTTTTCTTACTTTCTTTAATTTGTAACTTTTTGCTTGTCTTTCAACTTTATTCTTGATGAAAAAAGTAGTTTTAAAATTGTAAATGAAATAATTAGGTTTTTTTTATGAAAAAGGGCTACTAATAAAGACAGTTTATGAAATCCAATTTTGTATAAAATTTTATTGAATAAGATTCTTAAAATACAACTCGATTTTTATTTTTTGATTCTAAATGTATTCTGTATTTACAGAGAAATTCATTCTTTGCCTAAGAGCTTTTCTTAGTGTAAAAAAAAAAATAACAATTCCAGCCTTCCCCTTCTAAATTAGAAAATAAGTAATAATTTCACTTACATTTTATTTGGAATTTTTATTTTTAGTTTCAATTTTCCAGATTCAATATATATACCGGGGAGAATTAAGGAAAGGGTTTTTTTTCTGATTGTGTGCATCAAAAATTAGGCAAATTTTATGAAAGTCCGTCCAAGGATGTTTTAGATTGACTATCAATTTAATTGTTTTAGTTTAATATTCATATATACTAATAAAATTTAGCCCTTTTTTCCAGAACAAATTGACAATTTTACCAGCATTGTAATGGCTATAAAATGTAAGTTTTCCTCGACTAATGATTTGTGATCAAAATTCATTCCAATAAATATGCCGTAAATAGGATTTATAAACATTTTTTAAATATCATTTTAATTCAAACAGATTTAT
>JAOUZG010016644.1:3821327-3839052 GCA_026289955.1 Argiope argentata | reverse complement strand
CACATAATTAAAAAATAAATAGCATGTTTCTATAATACTAACGGTAAGACAGCTAATAAATACAGATCGAAATTATGTTTTAATTTTATTGTTTATGATCTTATAATATTAATTTTTATTTTATTTTTTATTTGTAAGTTAGAAAGAACGTAAGTGAATTGATATAAATAAAACATATATAATTTAAAATCAAATCCAACATTTAATTTTTAAATTACAAAAAAATTGTTTAATTTTAACTTCTGAATTTTCTATGTTAATAAATTTTTTACTTTCCCGTCTTTAATTAATTTGTTATAAAAATGATATTATTTATAAAAATTTAACAATCATAAATATAAATATAAATACAAATATAAATGTAGTTGATACATCAAATATTAATTACAAAACATCCTCAAAAAAGCATTTACATATTTATACTATCAATTTTCCACAGTTACAAAGATTATGAAAAAATACCACATATTCCACGCCATATTACTTTTTAATAGCGTTAGCTTTGTTTCCAAGAAGAATATATATTGACACTGAAACATTGTAATGATGGTTGCAGTTAAAAGATACAAGTTTTTGAAAAGATAAAAAAAAAGGCATGCATTAACTAAGCAGGATGAAGAGTTGCAAGATCGTGAAAATATTTTAATGGCTTTTTCTCCTTTTTGCCACAAGATATTACTGTATTTAGACATGAACTGAGCTTATATAGTAATTGGATTCTAAGTATTTTTGAAACTTGCTTGGCCTTTGATGATACACCGTGCACAATGAGTAGTTACGAGAAGTAAGAAAAAACTGCGAATGCTGAATAAAGATTAACTTTTATTTTGATAATTAAAAAAAGATTAAAAAACAATTACTAAAAACGTCTGCTCTATAAAAAGCCTTATTCGCCAATAAAATCACACTTTGGCCTCAGGAGCTGACAACAAGTTCACAATACTTGAGGCCACTGCCATTAAATTTTGAAATAAATATTTAAACTTTTAAAAAAATTATTTAATGATATACTCGTTTACAGAAAAATTGAAAAGCGATCGAGTACTCTCAATTGTCAGGTATGAAATTTATCTTAAATCAAATAATCTGAGAGCAAACCGTAGAAAAAAAGAACTTCTATGCGGTGCAAACTTTGGATAAGAAGAACACTTTAAAAAACTTTTCTACAGAAGAATACATTTAAGAAAAAATTCAAATACATAAATATGAATGAGTGTGATTCGACGAATAAAAATTTGGCTGCTTCAGTAAGATTCAAATATATCATGAAATGATATTGCAAAAGTCCAATATAATTTCTTCATTTCTGATAAATTTTTCTGTATAAGTTTCATTGTTTCTAGAATTTAAAATTGTACGAATTTCATAATAAAATACAGAAAGAGCATATTACTGAATAGAGTCTATCATTTTTCAGATTGTAACGCTATGTAAATAGATCGTGAATTTTAAACACTAATTTAAAAAAGCTTTTAAGAGCGCACTTTTATTCATACACTAAAATTAGATATTTTAATTTTACTTATTTCTAATATTTAAGTTGAAATTCATCATTATAAATATTACGGAGTATTATTATGAGTTATTAAATATTATTATGAACTTTTCCACAAATTCATGGATGGATGGTATCACTAATATGAAATCAAAATATTACTCATTTAATCGGTCAACTGATAATTAAGTTCAGAAAATACTGATAATTGTCATCGAGAATACATAAATGTGCGAAATTGCAAAATTTTAGCCCATCAAAAAGTGAGTAAAAATCGATAATAAAATTCCATTCTTATTATATAAGCATAAAATAAGTCAAGTTAAATAAAAGTATAAATAAAATAAGTCAAGTTACATTAAAGTATAAATAAATTAAGTCACATTAAAGAATAAAAAATTCAAGTAATAAAAAATGATAAAATAAGTCAAATAATAAAAAATTATAAAGCAAATCAAGTAATAAAAAAAGATAAAATAATTCAAGTAATAAAAAATGATAAAATAAGTCAAGTAATAATAAACAATAATATACAAATCTAAAATGATTTGAAATTTTACACGACTAACATCTTTTTAGCAAATGACAAAACTTCGTATTAGTCCGCGAGAATTGAAAACCTATCTCAGCATTTTAAATGAATCTGAAGAAATTAATTATTCAAACGATAACATTTTAACTTAAACTATTCAAACATTAACGCGTTCAATTAAATGCAAAGAATATCATTTATTGATAGAAAATACGAATTTATCTTTTGATTTTTCATTTGTATTGGATAAAAATCGTCTGCTTTTCTTAACTAAAATTGGAATTATGATCTTATCTGTTGGGAATTTAAATATTTCAAAAGTAACTATTAATATTAGTAGAGACTATTAATATTAGTAGATTTCTTCTTTTTAATATTCTTCGGTACTTGTTATTTACTACGTAGCGTAATTGTGTACAACTACTTGCCATAGGCAAACTTAGCTTCAGCCGCATATCTTTGGCTATTAATCGCTGTTAGTAGGCTAATAAAAGTACCTATGCTTGTATTAAAGCCATAACATTTGTCTTTTATTATAACATTATTTTTAATACAATATAATCTATGCGGTATATAAACACAAAGGACCATCAAATTAACAAAAGCTTCGGAATAAGGAAGATGATTTTAAAAAATATTCTCGAAAGAACCAAAAAACACGCAGCTTATGGAAACTTTTTAAGCTGATTCTTTTATGTAATGTTAAAATTAAATCTTTCCTTGAATCTTCTTTCCATTAAATTAATTCTTTCGTGATTTGAAGTGAACAAAAAATCAGTAAAAATCCCTTTTAAGAAAAAAGTATAAAGTAATTTTGAAATATAAAGTAATAATAATAAATTATATGTATCCATACTTAAAATTCTTTAAATTTAGAGTTAATTTCTTCCTCCTCCTCAGCTTTTAATAATTTTCTTTTTTTTTTACATTTTTTTCTGGCAATTTTTGCATTTGGATATGGTTGCAAAAAATCAGTAAAAATCAACTTTGAAAAAAATGCATTTAAAGAATGCAGCAACAAGTTTCAATAATAAATTATTTGTGTCCATACTTAAAATTCGCCACATTTATAGATTATACTTCTTCCTCCTCAAAATTTCAATAATTTTCTTTTTTATTCTTTTTTTTAATCATTATTTGGCAATTTTTGTATTTGGCTGTGAATGCCACCCAGATTCATTTAATCAGTCTTTGCCGAGATCAGCAAATGCTCTAACAGCATTTGCATTAGCATACACTCCAATAATTTTAAGGACATTCAATAATTCTATAAAAACTTTATTAAAATATATTATTGACCTAAAGGCCCCTAATCTGAGGGTTCGAAGCTCAACAAAAACATCTTTAATTACAATTTTCCACAAAACACCATTAAAACTCACATTGGCATTTTGCGTTTTCCGTGCAAAAAAATAAATAAATCCGTAAGCTTTAATTTAAAGCGAAATTTGTCTTTATTGCTTATACAAATTTTGATGTAATTTTTTTAATGTAATTTTACTTTTTTTAAATTGAAGCTTCCGATTTTTTAAACGCCCTCCGATCATTGCGAAAATATTATTTTGACTTCTTATTAACGCAGAGGCAAAAAGTAAACCTGTTTTGGATAGCTCAAAAACTGGACTATTGAATAAAATCATTTTTATAAAAAGATTAAAATGAAATCTGTTATGCCTTTTTCAATGTATCATGTCAGGACATCATTTCTTGAACGGCCAAGCACCATGTGCTCATGCAAGCTAAATTATATTCTTATTCATTTTAATTGTTTCATTGGATGAGTCACTTTAGTATTGCAAACGATCGTAAAAGACGATCTCGCACTGATTGTTTAAAAAAATCACATTTTCTTTTTATTTAATTTCATATAATCGCGTGCTCAAAACATTTTTCTACGTTTTTTTTTGGGGGGGGGGTTCTAATTTTTTTAATTAGAACTTTTGTAAATGCAATGGCAATACGTTATTAAAAGCCGATTTTTTGAGATGATTGTGCAGATAATAAACTGACATTTTTCTCCTTCGGATTTTTGTTGACGTCAGAAAACCTCATCCAAAAAATATCATGTTTTGACATAATAAAAAAGACAATTTTTAGCAAAAATTGACCTTTTTTTACGTGTTCGGATACCTTAACATTCAAATAAAATTCCTCTAATTATCTTGTCAATAATATAACATAGACAAAACGTTGAATGCATGTGTGTGTATAAACTTTAAACCATAATCGGTGAAGAATTTCAGAAATTTTCTCAAAAGTTTTGTCATAAGGACTACTACAATCGGTATTTTTCCTATAAAGAATCAATCTAATAACCATATTAAAGTAATTATAATTTTGTAAATTTCAATCATAGAAATAAATAGAAATAATTTTCTTTTGAAATCTTAATTGGTCTAGATTGTTTTACTAAATAGGACAAACAGTACTGGAGAAAAATTATATAAAAAAACTATAAAAGAATTAAAAAATATATGTAAAAGAATAAAAAATATAATAAAAGAAGAAAAAATTATGTAATAGAATATAAAAATTTTTTAAACTTCCTAATTTTTCTAGCAGCACGTTCACTGTACATACTTAACTCATTTAGAAATAAAGCATTGTGCTACAATTATAATAGTTGCAAAAGAATACTTCAGCAATTTAATAATTACCTATATTATTGAGCTATGTTATTGAGAACATCAATATTTCGTGCACACAAGAATCGTATACGAAGCAATTTTCTTTTTCATAATCATTAGCATCTAGCATTGAAAGAACTAGAAGTAATTATTCCATGAACGCTTATCTGCACAATATTTAATTAATATTTAATTATCTACTTGAAAACTATATTCCCAGCAAAACATCTTCTCTATAAGCAGCATTCACGCTAGAATTTCTAGATAATAGAGAAACCAAATAAAATGCATGAAAATGGGTTACAATCAAAACACGTGCAAATGAAAATGGCATGTTTAAGTGAAACGCTTCACTTGCTTCTTTGAGTATTTTAAACTTTAAAAAAAATTCTTTTAAATGCTCGTGATTATTTTTTCCGCTCTGCAAATGCATCTACTTTCGAGACACGCTAACATCTCTTTTGGAATAGCATTGTTCTCACAAGTGCTAAACGCGGAAGACATATAGCTCACGTTCGTTCTTAATCATTTCTGACATTTAAAAAAAAGAACACACGAGAGAAATAACTAAGAAAACAAATAAACAAAACGTTCTTGTTTCGAAATGCTTCCTTATCTAAAGAATTATTAAAGAGAAATTGATGGAGATTCAATTCTACAAAATAAAAATAAAAATAGAACTATTAAATAAAAAACACTTGATGTATCCTTGTTTGATAAAATAAATAAAATCTGTTAGATAAAGATATTAATAATTGAAACTTTTCTGAAAAAAAAAACGGCATAGAAAATGTCTATAAAAAATTTCAGAAAATCGATATAAAGTTATTTTTATCTATATTTTGTTAACTCAATAAAAATGTGCAAAAATAACAACTAAATTATTTCCCTTAAAATAATCTCAAACTGCCAGTAAAATCCTCTAAAAGGTATATTATTAATAATTAGGTATATTAAAAATAATTAAACAAATCATTCTAAAAAAGTAAAGAAAAAATATGTATTCGCAATTAACAGAAATTATGTTTTTAATGAATTTATAACAAATATATTAATAATAGCACCCAATGTTAGTTTAACTATCGTTACTTATTTTATTTTCACAAAATTATATATATATATATTATATAATTGCATAAAAAGTCTTGTGATTTTGTTTTATTATTCTATAAATATAAGAATTCAGATTTCAAAACATTTATACTCTTTTTTTTTTATAACTTAATTCGTATCGTTAGAGATAATTAATTTTTTTTAATTAGAGATAATAAATTTCTGTTACAACAGCTATTTACAATGCAGTTATTACTAAATTTCTTTCAACGACTTTATTATTTTAAATTAATAATATTTGGTTAGAACTTTTATGAATTTATTTTTTGCTACGCTAAATGCTCCATATATTTTATTAATAACAACATTTGGTAATTAACTCGTTAGTTCAGGAATAATAACAAAAGGATATTCTTTGTCAAAACGTTATCAAATAAATGTTTGTTAAAATACAATTTAATTACTTATACAGAATTAATTCATTTACAATTTTATACTGATTTTAGTTGTAGAATATAGCATTTTAGTATTTTTAACATTTCATTAACAAGTTTATATCATTTATTTTCCTTCAATAGAAATAAATTCAAACAATTATTATATAAAAATTGTAAAAATATTAACTGCAAATTACAATCAAAATTAAACAATGTAATTTTCATTAATAAATAAATTAATTAAATGTTTTTATATAAATCGCATCTTAATTTAGTCATATATTCGTTATCCAGTTACTTATACATATATTTCGCAAATCTAAAATTTACTAAAACTTTTAATTATAAAAAAATTCGAAAACATTTTTTAAAAAATGATTTTTTTATTGCTTTGCTTTTATATTATTTTTTACAAACTACGTGCTATACTATATGTTACTAACTGTCTTTGGCGACAATTTGTTTCGACGGAATTAATAAAATTAATATAAATAGAACTATTAAATAAAAAACACTAGATGTATCCTTGTTTGATAAAATAAATAAAATCTTAATGTGTCAGATAAAGACATTAATAACTGAAACTCTTCTGCAAAAAAGGGCATAGAAAATGTCTATAAAAAATTTCAGAAAATAGATATACATTTATTTTTATCTGTATTTTGTTAACTCGATAAAGAATTACAATACTTTAAAGAATTTTTACAATCTTTTAAACAATCTTTATTACAATCTTTTAAAGAATTACAATATTTTGTTCGCTAAAAATCTGAATTAATTTGTTTAATTTCAAATTTTGGTAGCTTTGCAACTTATAGTATTTTAGAAATCTTCCACCATTTTGTTCGTTTCGGTAAGTATTTTTCTAATTTTCTGTTTACATGAATCTGTAAAATATATTAAATAATTTTATATAAAAGCTATATGGGCAATATAACTGTGCATTGCATTAATGTGTGTATAGTCTTGTCTGTCGAATGGTTTAATTGAGGTTTTCCTGAGTTTAAAGAGAAATCTCATATTAGTATGCTGCTTCCTTTGATAATCTAATTTTTGTTCAGCCCCACCCCTGGATGCACTGTTTATAAATGAATAATTTCAAATGAAATAAATAGTCGGACGGGGCGATATGCATTGTCGAGAGACGAAGATACAGTTAAACATCATTTTCCCTTCATTTATTACTTTATGTTATAATCGGACTGTTACAACATAAACAATCCGGTTATTTTCTGGTTTCATTTTGAAAATTAGTATAAGTATATATTATTTATCATTAAAAAAATTATCTCTGCTTTGAATAAATATGAAATCGTTTACTGTTTTTGAGAAATTGTAATAATAAAGAGAAATTATTATAAAAACTCTGCATAGAACTTTAATCAATATTTTATCTTTACGCTGCTGCACAAAAACATGAAAATTTTAAAACTGAAGCTTTTAATGCATTATTCTGCTTTTAAAGAATTACAATATTAAGAATATATATTGACTAGCAGTATCCACATAACATCCAAGAAGAAAAATTGGCTTTAAAGTTAAGTCTAGCCTCCACCCGATATGATATGGGCATGTTACGCAACATAAAAAAAAAATAAAATATATATTTAGAAATTATCAAAAATAGCTACAAAACAATTTTTGTGGCACACATGCATAAATATTTAGACTCTTAAAAAGGTAAAAAAAATTATATGTCCATAGACAAAACACAGGCGATCATTTCGCTCCTCAAGAGATTCATTCTGTCCCCGCAATTCAATTGCAATGCAATTTTTTTTTTAAAAAAATAATTTTATTTCGCTCATCAAAAGACTCTCCTACCCTAAGTGTGGACATTATTTCTCTAATATTCTCTTGCCGAACGTTTCTTTCCTCTTCCGACCAAAGTTAATTTTCCTTTTTTGGAGAGCATAATGAGTTTTGAAATGCTATTTAAAATCAGACGTAAACAAAGAAATGTATTGCAAATGTATATCACAGCTCTTTCTATTTGCGCACGCGTAGATGTCCAAAGTTAAAATCGCAATTATAAAATCCCTCCCCTTTTTATTTTGATATGATTTTAATGCAATACCTTCCCAAATAAATGCTCTACAAAATGGTATAAGTATTTCCAATATCCGCTAACTATTGCCTTAGTTTTTGTGGCTTAATCATATAGACGCTTTCAGAAGATTTCATTTTATACTACGTATAGATTACTTCATTACTTAATTGGTGAGTGATCGCTTAATTGATTACTTAATTTATGTTTGTAAAGTGGAGCTAAATAAGAGTAGCATTTTTCATTTCCTTTGTTTAATGACCACAAAAAGCCTTTATACTTTGAAACAAAAGCGTTTTCTATGAAAAGAACCTTTTCAAATGCTATATTGGTAGAAAGTGAAAAGCCCTTCTTCTTTTCTTCTTCTAAAAAAAAGAATGTACCCCGATTTTTTTCTAGATAATTCCAAAACTTGAAAGTGAAAGCTAGTTATAACGTTTCGCTCTCTATTTAACCACCATTTTATTTTAACCATTAGCCGCCTTTGGCGACCAAATAATTCGCCTTGATTAATAGTTGCTAAAAATGCCAATAAATATTTTGTTTAACTAAGTCTTAAGATTTGTTTTGATTTGCCTGGTATTTTCTGGAGTAAGAGTCATGATGCTTCACCAAACAATGGACAAAATTATATCATTTTCAAACAGTCATGGGAGGAAATATGAGGAAAAAGAAAAATGTAGCCAAGATTTAAATAAACGAATAAAACTTTCTGAACTTTAAAATTGCAAAGAGTTGGGCAAGAAATATCTTATCAGGAAAGGTAATAGACCTTTTTTAAAAACTGTAAACGCTTGGCATTGAATTTGGGCATCTTGAGAATATTGGACAGACATTTATTTGACAAGGAAATCTCGAACACAGTTGTGGTTGCTCACCTAACAACACACGTGAATCTAATGTCCAATCCTTAAACTAGTTAATATTTTATTTACCAAATTACTTTATCATCTTTTTTTTTTCATCATCTTATCATCTTTATCATCTTATTTTTGAATTATTAGTGAAGTTTTGGTACAGAATAAAATCAAGAAAAGAATTTTTTAATTAATTAAAATAGTTTAATTACTTAAATTAATAATTAAAAATTTTAATGTTATATTTAGTTGTTATGTTAGTTTTTATGATTATATTGAAAGTACGTTCTTTGTGTTCTTTCAAATACTATTAGAAAAAATAGTCATATTGTGAGAATATCAATCGGATTTAAACGGTACTTCAAATACCGCCGGTAAATAAAGAGTTAAAATAGTATCTGCTTTTCTGTTCGCTAAAGAGTAGGGCCTGACTAATAGAGGGTCAGACGAAGCAGTTGCTCCGCCCCCCCACATAAGTGCCCCCCAAATCGAATAGAAATTTTATTTTACGTTTCCTTCTTTAATGAATGTTCTTCATTTCTAAAGTAATAAAACAGAGAGGACCGCAAATAAGTTTTGCCCCGGGCCCCAACTAGGCTAGGTCAGGCCATTCTAATGAGGGTTATGGTTGCATATGGGATTTAATAACATGAAGTTTATTGTTTGTCTCAAGGTTCCACAGTCTCTGCTGTTTAGAATAAAAAAAACATTAGTTCTTAAGAGCATCCTTAGTACAATATTTTTAATAGACTTACTTATTTTAAAGTCCTTCATCGTTCTGTTAATTGTACTAGAAATTTTCTTAATCCTAAACATACAATTATATTACTACAATCAGTAACAATATTTAAAAACGAGTAAAATTTTAAAAAGCTCATTATTACTGGATTCCGAAATTAAACTGTAACTGTTAGCAATACAATTTTTTTTAAATTAATTAACATCATATTTTATTCTAAAGCTTATTCAGCATGGAAAAAAGTCAAATTTTTATATCTTGGTCCTCAACAATGGAAAAAAATATAGATGAAATATTAATACAGACAAAAAAAAGTTTCAGTTTTATATTTTCAATAACAAAATGTATTACTATAAAATAGGTTGAAAATATTTTTTAAGAATTGCTTAAAAGCAGAATAAAATTTTACATGAAAAGTTTTTTTTTATAATTGAAATGATAATTTTTTTGAATTTTGAGTTGATATAAAATTTATTTTATTCAATAATATTATAGAAAGTTATGGCAGGAAGATATAACAGAAGTTTTAATGTATTGTATTAACTTAAGTTTTAAGACTTAATTTTTAATTAATTAAAATTTGAAGAAAGATATCGAAAAATTTATCTAATGTGCACATCATTACCTTCAAAGCATGTATACTCTAAGTTTGAAGGCTTTAAGTTATCTGTTTGACGTGCAAAGCGTCAACAGAGAAATGCAGATATATACCCATTCTTATTTATTAGTAGTAAATATAATAAAAGAAAAGTTCCGTTTTCTTCACAAAATATAATTATTTCATATGATTTTTTTTGTTAATGTTGAAATGTATGACATACATAATCCTTGCTGGATATATAGAGAAAATTTAAAACTGTACATATTAAAAAACACTTATAAGTTCCATTAAAAATAAAGTAATTCCGCTTGTTACTTAAAAAAGAGGAAGCAATCTTGCTGAAAAGCCCGATATTAATAAATAAAAATGCAATATTAATATGTATTTTGAAATATTATTTTACAAATTGGTTTTAATTATTACTAATTTTAAACAGACAAAGTTTATAGATATTATTATATTATAAATTTTCAAAGAAAACGCAATCTCGCATAAACAATAATTTTAGCAAAAAAAATCATAAACATAAGTTAAATTTCTCAATTTTCGTTTAGATTTAGTCTGATCCTTTTTCATGCGAGGATTTTTAACAGTCAAAATCATAAAATAGATGAATAATTACATGATATTTTAATGGTACGGTTTTGCTAATAATATGAATAAATTGATATGGTATTATCTCTTATTTAATCGCTCCAAAATTACAAATTATTAATTAACAAAAAATCACACTTTATCTACGAAATATCCTCTTTCAACAATCACTTATTTCACTCATTATGCTTTATCATCAGTTGCACAAATTTGTTTAATGCAAAAAAACAATAGGGAAGTGACTATTGACCTGTTTTTTAAATATTGCTTTAAATCCGATTTAAGGTATATATAGTATTCCTATAAGATACATTTTTTAATTATCAAAGAAACCAAAACATATTTCAAAATGCAGTTGTAATTTATCAATGGATACTATTTATGAAAAGATTTTAAATGCTGAAATATAATTATTGAAATTAAAAATAATGCGCTATTATTCTTATTTAGAACAATTCTGAAATTAATAAAATATTAGTAAAATCTGATCGAAATAACTATTGAAAGAGAATCTTTGAAATTAAAAATAGTGCACTACCAATTTCATTCAGAAAAATTATGAAATTAATAAAATACAGATTAAATCTGAACGATTTAAATATTGAAATAGAATCTTTGAAATTAAAAATATTGCACTCTCATTCTTATTTAGAAAAATTCTGAAATTAATACAATACTGATTCAACATGAACGAATCAAATTTATTTAATTAAGTAAAATAAGCACATTTATTTTGAGTTGCAAAAAGAACTCGGCACGAAAAATATGATGGCTAATTTTTCAATATGAATCCTCCACTTATGGCGTGGTTTCTGTTAATAAGTATCTACATTCTGTTTTAAAATACAAATAACACAAACGCTCTTAAAAAAACGACTTGCAGTATAATTAATGAAACCACAGGTTAAAAAAATGGAGCAAATATTTGACGCGGAAATGACTTTTTCCCAGCACAGTGACCTTGTAACCAACGTTCGAGGACGCCCAAAGAAAAGTGGTCGTGATCCGAATTTTGATCCCTATTGGGACCGGCAAAATTTTACTGAAGATAATTTTGTAAATCAGGGATGCACAACCTTTTTTGGATGAGGGGCCAAAATAGGGCCTAAGTAGCACGTAAATGTTAAAAACATGTTATAAATGAGAAAACACTATTTTTTTGTGGCATTACAATTATTTCTTTACTTATTTTACTCATGCATATATTATGCAATAAATAAATGAATAAAACACAAACATTATAGCTATGATTAAAATACTTTACTACCAAAAAGAAAAAAAAAGGTTCCTGCTAAAAAGGTTGCAAACTTCAAATAGAATAACAGAAAAATAATTATTGATTATACAGAGAACGCAATTTAAATTTTGAGAAAAAAAATTAGTAATCAAAATTAGTAAGAATTAATGAGATGGCTGGGAAAATATTTGAACTTAATTAATTTTATGTTGGGCTCAAAATTGGTTCGCGTAGTACGTAGAATAGAAGAAAAATTCTTATCTGCTATTCTATATCTTATTTTTGATTTGTTTAAATTCATTAGTGATTAAATTTGCTCACAAATGTAAGTGCTGCCACAGAAAATTAGTAATGCTGCTGCATTTTGCTTTAAGCACAAAAATTCCTCAGGTAAGTCTTTATAAAATTATAATATAGGTTTTTCCTTGAATTGACTTTTTTAAAGTTGGAATTCTGTAAATCAATTAAGGCTAACTACATACTCTCATCCACTAGATTTACAAAGGTTGAGTATCCCAGCTGTAAAATTATTTTATACAAGCACTGACAATCCAAAAAAGTAAATTCCGTAAAATAAGATCATAAATCTCTATTTGCAATTATATTAATATAGATAATTAAATACAATTATAAAACTATATACACCTCAAACTTACCTCCCTCCCCCCCAAACTTTTGCTCATTCCTTCTTCCAATGCAAAAGATGCAAGGGGAAAAAAGAATAATTAAGATTACTAATATTAAAGTTATTTAGGAATCTTGAATAATTTTTTAAATAAAACACAATTTTTTAAAAAAAATATTTTTATTTAAACGTTAGAGAACATCAGTAGCTAAATATTGAAGAAATATTTTTGCATCTCGCTAATTTTTGGTGATATCACAAGCAATTAAAATTTGTAAAATTAAGTGTAAAAGTAATTTTATTTTAGGATTCATTATTTTATATCTTAAATAATATTATGTAATGGGATTTAAAGTTGAAAATTGATGTATATCAATTTTTTATAACAATATAAACGCCTTCTTGGGGCATATGTGGTTAGATGAATAAGTTTTTAAAAAGATTTACCAAATTTGAAATTATATATTCACTAAATTATACTCCTCATATGCAAATTTTATACCTCAAATGCATTTTAAATATTTAAATATATAAAGAAAATAATAGATTTCATGTATTTTATTGATTAATTTCAAATTTACCGGCATTTATTTATTAAAATGGCTGTTTATAACAAATTTGGAAACTGAAGATTTATTAATTTTCAGAATTCTATATGCTACATTTTTTAGCTTCCTAAAATTTTATATAATATACACAAATATTGTATAGCAGAGATTATAGGAATTAAAGCTTTAAAATGCACATATTTCCTTCTACGTCAAAAATTGGATTTTTCCCCTTTCAAAATCAATAGTTCCTTATTATTATGTGTATGAAGTTTCCTTCTAAAACAAAAAAATTAACTATAACAAACTTTTGATTTAAAATTATTAGAGTTACTATTAAAAAAATAATGTTATTATCGAGAGATCATTGAACATTTATCACAAAGGCAATTAATTTTTAGTTAATATTATATTAATATTCAGAAATAAACTTATGCATTGCAATGAAATCTCATATAATATCTTTTACAGCGTTCTTTTTAATGATTATGAATTTCCATTTAATAAATTTAAAAAATTTTAAGTTAATTTAAAAATCCGTGGTAAATCTTCATTAATAAGAAAAATCAGAAAAGATTAAAATGAAAACTACTATGAATATCTCAATGTATCAAATTAGAACATCATTTCTTGTATGGCCAAGCACCAAGTGCTCGTGCAAATTAAATTATATTTTTATTCATTTTAATCGTTTCATTGAATGAGTCCCTTTAGTATTGCAAACGATTAAAAAAACGTAGTCTCGTATTATTTTATTCATATAATCAGGCGCTCAAAATGATATTTTAGGTTTTATTTACGATAGTTATTAACTTTTTTTTTAATCAGAGCTTTCGTAAATTCTATGGTGACACGTTATTAAAACTGATTTTTTGAGATAATCGTGCATATACTAAAATTTTTATTTTTCACCTACGGATTTTTGTTGACGCCATAAATCTCATTCTAGCGATCAACATCATGTTCTGACATGAAAATAAAATATATTTGCTGCATTCTGTCAAATATTTTTTTTTCCTGATTGACACCGACATAATTTTCAAAACAACACAAAGCTTGATTTAAAAAAAAAAACGTAAACAGAAGCTTTTGTTTGCATTAGATTTAGATCAGAACACCGACTTCCGTCTGCTTTTAGAAAAATTTTATTATTAGACGACATTAAGGAAAAAATGTATAGTTTTAGTTCTCCTTCATGAAAAATGATCGTTTAACTTCTATTCTTTCTTATCTGCATAATAATTAAAATAAACTATGTCTAAATATAGCTTTTTTCAATTATCTTGATAAAAATAAAAGTTTCTTTAAAGATTAATGATAGTTATTTTTAACATAATAGCTAATTTTTTTAACCAAACTTAAATTTTAATTACAACAAATATTTTTATTATTTCTTACAGCTAACGAATTCGGGGGAATATTTTACTCCTATTTCAAAAATGTGTTGATGAATTTCATTTTATTCTTCACATCTTAATGTTATTAATCTCTTTTTTTCTCTATTGCTATGGCTACGGCTGTTAA
Organism: Argiope argentata; assembly: GCA_026289955.1. Classification (NCBI taxonomy): domain Eukaryota; kingdom Metazoa; phylum Arthropoda; class Arachnida; order Araneae; family Araneidae; genus Argiope; species Argiope argentata. The sequence goes on along the minus strand of JAOUZG010016644.1, from coordinate 3,824,136 downwards.
AATATTTATCGTTGTTAAATTTTTATTTATAACACAAATTTTAATACATTTATTTATAAAATATATTTAAAATATTTATTATTTAAATATCTTTTATTATTTCGCTGTTAAATATATTATCACTTAAAGCTGATAATATATTTTGTGCATTCGGTTATAAAATAGGAATGAGTAGTATTTAAAAATAGGCAAGCAAAAAAAACATATTTAGCATTGCTTTTATTTTGAAATTAAATCTAAATATCAGTACCACAATAATACAGAAAATCAAAATTTTGATTAGAAATATGCTTGAAAAACAACATTACACTAAATAAAAAAAATGATTATACATATCTTACTGATAACCAAGGAAGAAAAATTTAAAAAAAAAATGAATAAAATGAAATCTACTATCCGTATTTCAATGTATCATGTCAGAATATAATATCTTAAACGGACGAGCACCACGTGCTCGTGCGAGTTAAATTGTATTTTTATCCCATTTTAATCATTTCATTGAATGAGTCACTTAGTATTGCCAACGATCCAAAAAACTTTGACATTGATTGTTTAAAGAAATATCACATTTCCGATTTATTTCATTTCATATAATCACGTGCTCAAAATGATATTTTTCTAGGTTTTATTTGCTGTAGTCATTAACTTATTTTTAAAAAAACAGAGCTTTCGTAAATGCAACGGCAACATGTTATTAAAAGTTATATATTTTTTTGAAATGCTTGTGCAGATAATAAAATTTTTATTTTTCGCCTACAGATTTTTGTTGAAGCAAAAAACCTCACCCCAAAAACAACATTGTGTTCTGACATGATAATAAAATATTTGTAGAAGTAATGAAAACGGTTTAATTTCCCTTATAAGAATTGAAGGATTGTTGTAAAATATTATTAAAAATATTTTTTAAAGTTATTAAAATTAGGAGTTAATAACAAAGCATTTAAACTAATATAAAAACCATAATTTTTAGAATTTTGGATAGTATAAAAATAATTTTTGTTTTATGAGAATATTTGAAATTATTAAGGAAAAATTAATTTTTTACGATTTATTTTTGCTAAATTTAAATTCTAAATAAAAATAACTTTACTCTTAATATGACACAAACAAATACATAACTATATTCGTGTGTATTTTTAGTAAAAATACGGTATATAACAGAATACAAATGTTTAAATTTATCGTATAATACTTGTTCAAAGTGCATTCGGCAATCTTTAAAAAAAATTCTTTTATTATTCAGTTTAATTATTCTTTTAAGTTAAGCTCTTTGTTTTATCAAAAAAAAAATTATCGATAATTTACGTTTACAATTAAAAAATGAAAATTAAATTTTACTTTACTAAATGCATTTTGTTACTTGCTGTATACAAACATAATAGATATATTTATTTTTGTTAAATTCTTTTTTCATTTTAATTTAAATTGCTGCTTTTCACTTTCAATGGTAATTTCAATCTATGGTTCAAATTTTGTAATTACTTTTTCGATTGTTTAAAATCTATGAGAAAATAAAACCTGTTCCCTGGATTTGAGTTTTAGCACGCATTCTTCCATTTATTTATTTTAGCAAACGATTTTTAGTCATTAAATTGAACTTCTAGAATCCATGCTAGTTTATGTTTCAGGAGAAATATTGCCTTCTTCGGCATGTATCATATTATATACATTTAAAAAAATGTAATTTTTTTCCCGCCTTCAAATTTTAAATAAATGGTGTGTGTGTGCAGAACGAGAGAGGGGAGAATTTAAATAGAGGTCAAAGTGAAATTGAGAAAATAGTAAATATTTTCTGTGTGGTATAAACAATATGCATCGTTCCATTTTTCAAAATTGTAATCTGCAAATTTTCATGAACAAAATAAGTCTACGCTGTAAGGTTTTAATTTTCTCATTTCATAATTTTATTTTTTTATCGAAATAGTATTGAAAATAATAAAAACTTTTGTGAGCTTTTCTTCTTTCGATGATTTTTCGAAAGTACGGAGTGTATCCCCAAACAATTTTGAACATTATTATTAGCCGAAGCTGTTAATTTAAGGAATGAAGTCTTGAAAAAATAATGAACACTTACCCACACAATTTTTTTTTAAAAAAACTTTCATTATAAAGAAAAGACCAATTTTCAATCTTGTTCTTGTTAATATTTTTCTCCCTTCTTTCCTATTTTTTATCATGTCAAAACATGATGTTGTTTTGGGTGTGAGGTTTTTAGCGTCAACCAAAATCAGTAGGCGAAAAATAAAAATTTTATTATCTGTAGGAGTATCTCAAAAAAATAATCAAATTTTAATAACATGTTGCCATTGCATTTACAAAAGCTCTTATTCAAAAAATAAGTTTGTGACTACAGCAAATAAAACCTGGAAAAATGTCCTTTTGAGCAAGTGATTATAAGAAATGTGACATTTTTTTAAACAATAATTGCGAGACAAAGTTTTTTGGATCGTTTGCAATATTAAAGTGACTCATTCAATGAACCAATTAAAATGAATAAGAATATAATTTAACTTGCACGGTCACGTGGTGCTTGGCCGTTCAAGAAATTATGTTCTTACATGATACATTGAAATATGCATAGCAGATTTCATTTTAATCTTTTTTTTTCATTTTTTAAAAAAGAAAATGGATTTAAGCAATTTTAAATATTTTAAAAATTATTAAAGGCTATGTTTAAAATATTTTGCTATAATTAATTTATTTTTGATTTTTAATCGGTAATTTTTAAATATTCACTCTAAAAATTTATATTATTTTATTATATATATATATATATATATATATATATATATATATATATATATATATA